>JAOYSI010072969.1:930-14647 GCA_025775065.1 Hiodon alosoides | reverse complement strand
AATGCTCTTTTGTTTTTCATCGTTTTTCTTGGCACAAAAATTTTTTGGTTTTTAAAACGTCCTTGTTTTTTCGCTCCCCAAATTTTGGTTTTTTTTTTTTTTTTTTTTTTTTTTAAATAGATAGGGCCTATACATATAAATCGATCTAAACGAGAGTCTCGATAATCCTTTGAATGTGACCGAGACGAACCTTATATATCGTTATATCTAGGGTTTTGCCCCGACACCTGTCGAAGTGTTTCTATTTAGCCGTAAAGGTCGGTTTACGTTTTCAAAAATGTCTCAAGAAGCGTTTCCCTCTTTGCGTCGGGTCGCGGATCAAAAGAGGACGTGCTATTTCAACGACATCTGTTTACGTACAGCGTAAACGACGGACTTTAGGCGCCGCACCGTTTGCGAGTTGTTCCTCCGTTTACCGACCAAAGACTTTAGAGTTTCCCGTCCCTCTCGTTCCGTGCGACGAACCGGCTTCCTGTCCCGGGCGTACCTTTGTTCAAGCCTCGGGTCACGTGTCATTTGGAAGCGCTGTCAAAACTCGATTCGTATCGTATTCGTCTCGTGAAATAAACCGAAATACGAGCGAAAGCCGAAGACGCGACGATTTGTCATGCGCGATACGTGTACGGTTTTAAAGAGCGTAGCCACGGTTGTAATCTTGTTGTAATCGTCGTAATCTTTAATTATTCTTCAGTCGTACTACAGTCCTCGATAAATCGGCCGCCCCCCTTCCACCTAAAAGGCACAGCGTTTGAAAGGCCCCCTATTTATACCCTAACGCGCGACGTTTCGTTTTGCGTAAAGTGGGGAAAGAAAAGGCGTTTTAATATATAAGAAGGAAACATCCGATTCCGACGGTTTTCTTCTGGGACGGTAGGAAGCGGGTTCATTCGATTTTGTGAACAATCGACTAGTTTAACGTCAGTGTCGGTTCTTTACCGTCCTCGCTACGGTTGCGTTTTTACGCTTTCCGCACCTCCGAGTTTATTTATCGGGAAAACGCCAGTCGGGTATTACCGACGACGCCGGTAAAAGAAAAGAAAAAGGATTCGATTTGGTTTAAAAAAAACATCGATCGAAAAGGCGGTGCGGCAAATTCACTCATCCGGACGAAACGACTTCTGGAAGGGTTGCACTACGGCAGTTTTTAGAACTTTCTAAGCGACGAACGTGCGCGATCGCGGCTTATTTTTGTATTTATTTCAGCGCTCCACAAAAGGTTACAATTTGATTTGTCCGAGAAGCTCATTTAATATATATATATTTGTTTTTTTCACCAAGCGCAGAGGTCGAAAAGTTTGGGGAAGTACAAACGATACATTTGACTAAAAGTTTGAATCTTTGCTCTACCTTTCTTTTTTGCAACAATTTAGCCGAATATAAAAACGGGAAGAAAAAAACAAACACGTAATGTACCCCATGGGTAATTTTCTTTTGTCGATAGGAAAATAATCCCAACGGAGCATACCGTAGTCTAATCTATAAAAAAAGGGACGGTTTTCTCCAAGGGAATAAAAACGGAACATTTTTGATATTTGCATGCTCTAAATGGATTGGCTGTGGTAACGTAACGACTGTAAAATGTTTTCAAATAAACGCTTGATGAAACCGCAGGTGACAAAAGGTTTACAGTTGCCGTATTTATTCACCGGGTACAATCTTCACAAACGGATGGAATCGCTTCACTTTCACTTTCAGCCTTAACAAAGATTAGCAAAAGACCAATTTTCTCTTTAATTTTGTCTAACGGGGACGAACCTTTTTTTTGGGGGGGGGGATGTAAAGAAAACGGAGAAACGCGAAATTGTTTGGACTATACAAAGGAAACCCTGGAATAAATGGATATTTATTTATTTACTCGAAAAGTATCTTTTAAAACGTATAGGCGTTTATCGATTCAAAAAAGGAAAGGAGTTCCCCCGTCGACGCGCAATTGGTATTTCCCAAGGTATTAATTGCGTCGTCTATACGACTCGAGGCAGCAGTAGGCTAAATGGCGATTTCCTTGCGACACCTGGAGAGCGAGCTGCGGGAACGGCTTTTTCTATCCGCCGGCGTAGCGGAAAGCGAGGAAGAACGGGAGCGCGGGAAGGCCGGTACGCGGCGCCGCGGCTCCTACAAAGGATTGCTGCATTTGAGCGACGAGGTTCTCGTTCTGGTCCTCCGACGGTTAGACCCCTTCTCCCTGCTGAGAGTCGGGAGTACTTGCAGATCTCTATTTAGGGTGTGTTCCTGTAACTCCCTATGGACGCGACACTTTCAGGTAAGGACTTGCGAGCGGTTTAAAGGCGTAAACGATACAAGCGAGGACATTGTAACGCTAGTTATACTTTACGAGTGTGTGTGTGTATCCGGTTAATTTTCGTACTCTTTCCCGCTTCGGCATAGCGTTAAAAAGCGTTCGCTCGATTGCGTGGCGTGTATAATTTGGTGGGGTTTTCGGTGACGAAAATGTTTCGGGGCCGGATCAAAGCGCCCTTCCGGCTTTTACCCCGTCCCTTTTTGCGTGTTTTGCGGGAAACGAAGGTCGCGACGGAGAGCTTCGAGTGTTAATTTACGGGTTCGGTCGTTTTAATGCACGATCGCGGCCAATTTCAGGTTTTAACCGTCCCGACTCCCGCAGGCGTCGTTTGGAGTCGCCTTTACCGCCGCCGAGTGTTCGGTCACGGCCAAAGACGGCTTCCGGCTGATTTTTATGTGGAGGACGCTGTACCGAAGCCTGCACTGTAACCGACCCCTTCAAGAAAAGCTGTTTGCGGAGATTCCGTTCCCTCCGCACGAATACTGGACTCAGTGGTTGGTCCTAGAAGAAAGCGTCCCGTTGCCCTCGGTGAGACTGGCCCGCGACCAAGTACTGCATCTCTGGGGAATCGAAAGAGAAGCTTTGGAAAGGAAAGAGGACGGTGAGTGCGACTTGATGTTTTCTCCCGAGTTTTGCGCGAACCGGAATAAACGTTTCGCTTTTTAACGCCACGCGGGTGACAGAGAACGGCGACGAAGGCGACATTTTAAAGCTTGAATGGAAGGAGCTGTACCGTCTCTCCCTGGCGCATCACGGCAACGAAGCGAAGGTTTTCCTGCACGTCCTCAACCGGCACGAAGCGAACGGTGAGCTTTGGGTTTTTTGTCGGTAGCACCGACTGCGGTTATGTGAAGCGCGTGCCATCGGGGTCGTTCAAGTTTTTGTACCGCCGAAGTGTTTCTTTTTAAAAAAAAGCTTTTCCTGCTCTGTTTGAATGCCCCTGTGAAACGTCTCGTAATTTTGCTTGTTATTTTGGAGGTGTAGTTTGTGAAAGAAATACCGTCTGTCTCCCCCCCCACAGACCACGAGGAGCTGGAGACCATGTTTGCCCGGTACGCCCGGTGCCGGTTCCAGTGGCTGTTTGCCTACTGGATGTTCCGGCAGCCCGCGCCACTGGACCGACAGCTGCGGGTCGTCTTCCTGCAGTGGCGGCGGCACAGCCCGAGGAAGGTGGCGAGCTGGGGCGGGCCGCGGTGCGACGTGCGCTACCTGGCCTCGCTGCACCGGCTCACGGGCGACTACTGGAGGGGTAAACTGGCGCGGGGCGACGAGAACGCGGGTGAGTCGGGCGCTTCGGAGACGGAAGGAAGGCGCTCGCTCCGCGTAAGGGGTCGGACGTGGACGAGCTGCCGCCTCTCTCCCTTCAGGAATTCGGACGGTGGAAAACTACTTTTCCATGTGCAAGTCCCTGGCGGCCTGGATTTTGGGGCGCGACTGGGGCAGACTGAAACGCAGGAAGGCGAGTGGCCGATCCGAAAAGGTTTGCACGTACGGGGGGAGAGTTGTGTTGAAAAGGTGTGGTGCCGACGACGCAGGTGTACGAGGACACTCTGGACGGGGTGTACAGGCTGCTGAAGAAGGAGATGCAGACCGAGGTGATTGAGCACGAGACCTTCTGGCACACGGCCAAGGTTCAGATGTCGCGGGTGTGCACGCTGGAGGAAACGGCGGCCAACTACGTCAACTGGAAAATGGTGGAGACCCTGCCGTATTACAGGTGAGGAAAGGAAAGGTTGAGCTTTTATAACTGTGCTGGCGCTTGTGGTTTTTCCCCTCACTTGTCTGTCTTTCAGGCTTTACATGGTGTCTGGGAACGCGGTGTACCTGGAGCACATCAGAGGCTTCCTGCGTAGGAAGAGGCTGATCCACAACTGGGTCTACACGGAGGAGAACCACTGGGTCCGTCTGCTGCTCTCGGAGGAGCTGTACCCCTTGCTGGAGTTTGACACCAAGATCTCCCAAGGTAACCGGTTTGGGCTTGAGGTTTTTTTTTTCCAGGCTCTCCCTACCATATCGCTGAACAAACGGGTAACGCCTACACCCCTCTTGGTCCACAGAAAGCCTGCATGGTGACTCTCCGGTGGCTCAGCTAAGCAGGCTGATCTGGCTGTATCTGAACTCTGGGCAGCAGTTGTACGTTGAGGCGGCGAAGGGCCTGGTTCTGCAGTGTGCTCGAGCCAGCCTGGACCGCTACGCTACTCTGCTGTCTGACTGTCTTTTTTAAAATGTAATTGTACAGCTTTGTTTTAGTGGGATTTTTAGAGTTTTTTAGAATGCGTGTGACAAATGGAAGGAATGGTTTTAGATGGGTTATAAAATTGTGTATATAGTAGGCTTGTAATGTTTGTATGCTTGCTTTCTCTCTCCTGGGTGAGCAGAATAGGTTTTATGTAATGCCTGTAAGAGGCAGCTATGTAGTGTGAGATGGATGTATGATGAATAAACACGCTTTAAAACAAACGGTGTCGTCCGTTTTTCCTCGTGACTTTGGCCGGAGAGGAGGAAATTGGCAATGAGGTAAGGATGTCTAATGTGTTGACCTTAGCCTGATTTGTAAATAGTGTTGATTTTGACTTGTTTTATATATAAAACAATGTTTTGTATAGTGCATTTATTTTGTTGAATGTTTTCTTTTTCCAGTGACTTGAAGAGGTAAGTATGTGTGGTGGGAAGAAAGAAAGACTTTGTGGAAAAATACTTTACTTTATTCATTCAAGAGGCACTGAGGCGGCTGGTAAACATTGCATAGTACTCTAATAACACATCCCTGATTACACGTTTGGTTGCGTCGACCAGCGACCCGTTCCGTTCACAGCTTGGTCCTACATTCACTAGGTAGAGGGACTTTCGTAACGTCACTGCGTCATGCAGTTGTCTCCCATGTCCTGCGCGTAGCGGTCAGAGATGACGGCCCGCAGCTCGTCTATGTCCTTCCTCAGCTGCCGGACCCGGGTCAGCTGGGCGGTCGGGCTGTCCTCCGGCGGCGCCCTCTCGTTCTCCTCACCCGAGCAGCTCATAGCTGTGGCACGACAGAGGTAATCACAACCAGGCTTTATAGGGCATAACACAACAGGTGCTTCATCCACGGTGGGAAGACTTCTCGGTCACCACTTACACTTGATACCCAACAGCAGCGCCAGATTGGGCTCCTTGCCCTGTGCCCTCTGGGTCAGGATGCTGCATAGGGCCTGGAGGTCCAGCAGACACAAGGACATCTCCTTCAGCAGGGGGTCCACGTCTGGCCCTGACACCTCCTCCGCCCCTCTTTGCTTCTGCAGAGAGGAACGCGCCCGCTTCGTCACAATCGCCAAGCCCCGGTCTGCCCACGTAACGTGGCGAAACCGCTCTACCTCTCGGAGGCTCTGGGAAAGCCGCTCCAGTTCCCCGTCTTTCTCCAGAAGCCGTCTGCGCAGCTCCTGAGACGCCGCCTCCTCTTCCCGCAGCCTCTTCTCTGCAGCCTGAGGAAGCGAGAGCGAGAGCGACCGCACGCGCTCAGTCTTTGGGCAACGGAAGCCTTTCTATTACACGACCGTTTTATCAAACCTCAAACACTTACCGTCAACTGGGCGCAAAGTTTTTCCATTTCTTTCTTCTGGCCGTCAATCAGCTGAAAATGACAAAAACACTTACTGAAGCGCTCCTCTCACCGATTCCTAAGGTAGAGACCCTGCCAATTTCCAATTGATCGACCTCGTTTAATGTCGACGGTAAAATATCAGCTAAAGTGTTCATCTTCCACCGATAACCTCCAAAGGGTTCTACACTTAACGTGGTCAAACTGTTCTAGTACGGCTCCCGAGGGATCGCTCTCTCCATATTACGGCCTCGTTTCAAAATGGATTAAATTCAACATTTTCCTCAAAATTCTACAAACGATACCCCATAATGACAACGTGAAACAAGTTTGTTGGAAATCTTTCAAAATTTATTAAAAATAAAAAATCACACGTACAAAAGTATTCATAGCCTTTGCATGACACTCAGGTCCATCCTGTTTCTACAACTTGGTTGGAGTCACCTCTGGTTAATTCAGTCGATTTGGAAAGGCCCCGCGGTTAACGGTGCGTGTCAAAGCACAAACCGAGCCGGCCAGAGAGCGGAGAACCGTCTCTGCGGCACTCCACCGATCGTGCCCGGACGGAAGCTGCTCCTCGGTAAAAGGGCCCCAGAAGGACTCTCGGACCACGAGAAACAAAGATTGAACTCTTTGGCCTGAACGGCGAGCGCCGCCGGTGAGATCCGAAAACGGCCGCACGCCGACGCTCCCCGCCCGACCCCATGGAGTTCGAGAGGTCCTGCAAAGAAGAACGGGAGAAACTGCCCAAAAATAGGTGTGCCAAGCTTGTAGCATCGTACTCATAAAGGCCTGAGGCTGCAACTACTTGACATTTTCAAAGATTTCCAACAAACTTGTTTCACATTGTCATTGTGGGGTATCGTTTGTAGCATTTTGAGAAAAATAATGAATTCAATCCATTTTGGAAAAAGGCCATAACGTGGAAAAAGCGAGTGCTATCCAAGTACCAAATACCAGCATATTTACTTTATCGATTTTATTTTCCCCTGACCAGGAACGCTCGCACTCGTGTCTTTGGAGATCCGTCATCCCGCCGTCACTCTAACCTGACAAAACCGTTTTTCTTTTTCCACATCTCGTACCGCACGAGCTGTTCCGTAACGCGTTTGAAAATAATAAAAACTTAAACGACAACCCCCCCACCTCGCCGCTCCGCGCGCGCTGCTCCTTCAGACAGACGTTGTCCGTCTCCAGCTGCTTCAGATCAATGACGGGCAGCCGAACTCCGTCCTCGAGGCACTTCTCCACCTTCTCCTGCAGGCTGAGAGAGAACGGACGCTTACGTGCGGGTTAAGAAAAGCTTTGGTGCCGATCCGGGCGCGGAGCCGCTCGGGTACCTCTGCACGCTCGCCACCAGCTCCTTCTCTCTCCTGGTCTGGCTCTCGATCAGGACTTCCTTTTCCTTCGACAGGGCGCGGCTCTCAGCCAGCTCCCGCTCCAGTTGGGTTATCCTGTTCTGAAGGGCCCGGGACTTGAGCTGAACCTCTTCCAACTGGGGGGGGGGGGGGGGGACACACGCAACAACCGTATCACTATACGTACACAAACAAATGCCCCTAAAGCTCCAAAACGAAGAAACAAAACAGCTTTGGCTTTGACTTTGACTGACATCTAGTGGTAATGTTGTCATAGGGCTCGTAGGAAAGAGAAGGGTGCCGTGCTAGAATAGTTTGACCACATTAAGTGTAGAACCCTTTGGAGGTTATCGGTGGAAGATGAGAAATAAATAGGATATATAACGCCTGCGGGAGACGGTCGGCCCGTACCCGCTGGGCCTGGTTCTGGACCTCGTCCAGGGAGGGCAGATCGGCCAGGTACTTCTCCAACGTCTCGACGCGCTGCTGCTTCTCCTGGTTCTGCTCGCTTTCCCGCTGACACTTTTTCTTCAGGCTGCCGATGTAACGGTCGCGCGTCTTCATCTGCGGGCCAGAGACCAGAGTCAGAGTCAGTCAGGCCAGAGTCCTGCGAGTAATTGGGACTAGCCCCTCGCGCCGGAGGCAGCCGTCACGCTTCCTCCGTCGACAGGGGAGGGAACGCAAATGAAATATCGGTCCGCCTCTCGACACGCGCCGAAAGTCAAGGGCGAAACCCGTGACGCTATGGCAAGGGTACCGCTAATGCTACCGCGACGTCAAATCCACAAAGCGAGCGTCTACGAGATGAAATCGCGCGGTAATCGATGTCCTTTGCGTGCGCTTGCAAAGGAATACGTTACTTTGATGTGACCAAACGTACTCAACAAATAAGCTTGTTCCGCGCGACGCGCGTGGCCGTTATGCAAGGCAACGGCGTCAGAGGGCTCACCTTCTCCTCCAGCTTTTTGATGTCTTCCGTGTACTTCTGCGTGTTCCGCTTGAGAAACTCGTTGAGGTGTAGGACCTCCATCTGGGCGGCGGCCAGTTTGCGTCCCAGCTCCCCGCCGTCGCAGCAGAGCGGGCCCGGGCCCAAAAGCCGCTCCTCTAACGCCGTGCCGTCGTACAGACCATCCTGTCGGAGGGAGTTTAGCTCGTCGACGGAAATTTCTCGTTTGGCGGAAAACGCCGGCTAGACGGCGGACTAGCCGCAGACGGAAAACTACCTTTGTTTTGAGCGGGTAAGGATCCTCGCAGTGCCCCTTCTGGTTCTGGTTCTGGCTCTGGAGGACCTGCTGCGCTCTAAGCTCGTTCTCCTTGATCCTGGCATGGAGGTGCAGAATCTGCTGCTTCTGTCTGCAAAACGGGCCAAAAAAGGGAGGAGAAAAAAATGAATCACGTCCGTCGGCCGCCCGCAAACAAACCCGACGTCAAACCGCTCCGTTCCCACTGGGCCCCTGGTTCCTTTGTTCCCGCGCCAGAAACGGACTCTGTCGGGGGGAGACAGACGGCCGCAGCGGGGCTCGTAAAACAAAGCGCGCGCGCTTGGCGGTTTGTGTATTTTAGAGACGCCGAGGGGGGACCCTGTTCGCACCTCTCCTCTCGCGGCGCGACGCCATTAACGGAAAGTAACCGGGAGGAACGCAAAACCAGTCGTCTGACGGCGTTAGGCGGGAATCCCGCGTGACATAGCGACATTTAACCCTTCGAGCGGTCGCAAGCTAACCCGGGTCGTTAACTTTAAACCCCGCCCTTTCTCTTGTTGTCCCTCATTTACTTTCCAGGTTTTTTGGCTAATTTAGCGCGGGAACTCCCTCTGTGAATCGCCTCTTTCGGTTTTGTTTGTTTTCATCCCGAAACAGAAACGCAGGGAGTATAAAGTGGAAACAGACAGACGGATAGAGCCTCGCTGAGGATTTTTCACACGGGGCCTGTAAACGGCTGGAGCCGTCGGTTTTTAAATTCAAGCCGACATTAAAAGGCGTAGGGCCCTTTCCTTAACCCCGCGCTATCCCGTGACGTAGCCGGCCCCTTTAAACGGACCTCGTTTCGGCACGCGATTTACAAAAAGCCCGTCGACCGTTTGTCGTTTCGGTCTAAACAAAAGACACGCGGGGGCCGGTTCCTCTCTGCCGGTCCGGCAGAGGATGTTAATAAGGCACGGGAGGGGGAGGAGGAAAATATGACATCGCTTGATTTTACGTTGGCCTTTTCACCTTTTTTGTCAAGAGCGACAAAATACGTCCCTGACGTTTACCATTTGCTCATTGCACCCTCTGGTGGTTGGAAAATGTCGTGGCGTTAGTCAATACGTCGTCGCTGTTCAATTAAATCGAGTTTGAGTTTTTCGTTTAACTACACCTTTCCGCGCACTTAATAAATACCTGACCTTAAAATATTAATGTTAACGTTAATGTCGGCCTAAAGGTTACCATCTAAATCGAGGGAAGAATTTTCTTTTTCTTTTTAAAAAAAATGTAAATATCGTCATCGAACAGGGCGAGGGGGTTTTAATGGCCGTTTTTAAAAAGTCTCGGCGACGACGACAAAACGGCTAATGAGCCTAAACGGTCATTTTCGCCCTCGACCCGGCTCCCGTGCCTCGACGGGTCGTCTTTTAAGCCGCGTTCCGGGGAACCGTCCAAAAACAAAACAACTCCGCTCCGCTCACCTGTCAATCTCCAGTTCTCGTTGACGCAGAAGGCCCTCCTTGATCTTCACCAGAGTGTTCACAGGAAGCGCGTTCCCACTCAGCATCTGTAGGGGGCGAAACGCTTTAGTCCCCTTTACTCTACCGTCCAGACTGTTCACGACAAGCGACCGTGCGATCGTCGGCACGACCTCAGAGGGCAGAGCTCGACCGCTTTCGCGATGCGGTTTTAAAAAACAAAACAAAATAAAACTCGTTTACTTTTTGACACAAGATCCCCGAGCCGCTTACCAGCGTGTTGCTTTTGCAACAGGACGAGAGTTATTTTTAACGTCTACGTTTTCCCTGCTGGAGTGCGCCAGTAAACACAAATGCATTTATAAATAGCGATTCCTGGATGTCTAATCTCGCATGGCATAACAAGCGGAAGGTGCCAAAATGGCACGGGTGTGGGTCGCCGACAAGGAGCCGTCAGAGCGCGCCGATTCGTGGTTGTTACGGGGGTCGCGTGTAATCTGCGGGGGAGGGGTGGGGACGAGACGGGCCGTGGCCCACGTCTGCGGGTGGACCGACAAAGGGGCAAAATTTGTTTGGTTTTTCACCAAAATCGGGGGTAAACGCAGGGTAAAATCACTCGCGCTCGCGTAACCCGCGTAAAAGGATTCGGGATATCGGGATCGTTCCGGCACAAATTTGGCACAAAAACGGGGACGCGCCCGAGGCTCTCTCTGTACTGTCCGGCCAGAGCGGACGGCGGGCACAAGCGCGTTCGACGTAAGATGCCCTTGCGTTCGGCCAGATCAATTTTTCCACTGCCTGCGTCCAAGTTCTCACACGGGCCGGCTAAAAATACAGCGGCCCATTAATTCCCCTTCTATCAGCGGAGCACTCGAGCCTGTCGAAAACACGGTGCCGAATACCTCCGTCGGGCTTTGTAACGCTCGCGCGACCCCACGGGGAACCAGGTGGCCCAGAAGCACGCCCGAGACTGGCTCCGGGTCCGCGCGGCTGGACCTAATTTTAGCCTCGAGGATGAGGGGAGGAAGGGACTTTGTCCCTTCCCGCCAAGCACCCCTTCCCGGCCGGCCGGCCGGCCGACCGAGCCTGCATGTTGACGGATTAGCTCGTGGAAACCCAATAATTTGTTATGATTTTGTTTACCATCTTCTAAAACGGCAAATTCCCACAAGGAGTAGGAACAGGAGTTGTGTTTTGGATTCCTGGAGGAAGATGGGTGTATGTGTGTACGTTTGCCAAGAGAATCAAAACAGACCCACGGACCCCAAGACTGATGGGTCCTTCGAAGCGCGCGCAGCAGAAGCTCATTTTGACTAGGCTAAAGAGAGTTCCTTGTGTAAACGAGCAGAAGTAAGAGGTCCCCGGGGAGATGTCCAAAACGGCGCTGCCTTTTAAGCTCAGGAAAAACCCAGAGCCAAACTAGCCCTGCGTAGCTGCCTGCTCCCGACTAATCTAATTTGGGATGAGGAGCTGTGGGGAACCGAGACGGACGTCGGGGGCTTGGAGATCCATTCGTGTCCCACGCCCCAGGTATAAACCCCTCCCCTCACTGGGGTAACGTCCGTCCACTTGGGCTCCCCCTAACCTCACACAAACCTCCCGGGCCAGGCCTTCACCTAAACCTCACCCAAACCGCCCGGGCCAGGCCTTCACCCAAAGCTCCCGGGCCAGGCCTTCACCCAAACCTCACCCAAACCGCCCGGGCCAGGCCTTCACCCAAACCGCCCGGGCCAGGCCTTCACCCAAACCTCCCGGGCCAGGCCTTCACCCAAACCTCCCGGGCCAGGCCTTCACACAAACCTCCCGGGCCACGCCTTCACACAAACCTCCCGGGCCACGCCTTCACACAAACCTTCCGGGCCAGGCCTTCACCCAAACCTCACACAAACCTCCTGGGCCAGGGCTTCACCCTAACCTCACACAAAACCGCCCGGGACAGGCCTTCACCCTAACCTCCTGGGCCAGGCCTTCACCCTAACCTCACACAAACCGCCCCGCCTGTCTGTAACGCAAGCGGCCGCAAAAACCTGATCCGAGTGCCGTCTCTTGAACCACGCGCCCAGTGGTCTTAAAGGCCGAGGCTTGGCTTGGCCTGCGGGGCGCTCGCTTTATTTAAAGTGCGGTAGATTACTTAGAACCACAAAGCTTTATCGAGGGAAGGTTTGGAAGCAGCAACGCAGAGGCAACAGGCTGACTTGGCATAAACAGCCGGTTCAACAAAGAGCACGGGATACAAGGAAGCCCTCGCGACTGCTTCAACAATGCGTTCCTGAACGTCAGTCCAAAAAGCGCCAGCCCCGTTTGTCAGACTGCGGCGAAAGCTGAAAACCCACGACGACAGGACTGTCCCGGGGAACGGGAGCTGGTTTTCCCTCGTCCGTCTCGGCAGAGCGTAAACGGCTCAAGGCGTCCTTCGCGACAGAGAGCCTTTAATCCCCGGAAATGGCATCTCGCTGTCGGCGCTCGCCTGTTCCGGGATCAGACTGCAGGCGCTCGTATCGCGGGGTCATCGGAACGAGGCGGGGTCGCGGTCCCGTCAGCACCCGATGAAACGTGACCCTCGACTAACCCCGATTCCAGGCACCGTTTTTCCACACCAGAGAGACGCGGCGTAGTAAAGATACATCATTGCACAGCGGAAGCAATTCTCCAAAGTTAACTGTGGCTTAAACGCCGTCGGGCTCGCTCTGACGGGCGCCGCGAAAGGCCTCGGCCCCGGAGTCTCGCCAGAGTCCGCTCATCAACTGCCGCTTCCCAGAAGTCTTATCGACGCCGTCACCTTATCTCACAGCCCGCCAGACGCTCCCCCTCCCCGATACACGCCGCACCAGAGTGGCCTGTTCCCAGCGTCAATCGCGCGTGTACATTCGTATTCATTCATGCATCTGCTTATTATGCGTTTTCTGTCGTTTTAATTACACTTTGTGATTGAAAATCAACAGACTTTTTGGTATCGTCGCCTTTGGGTTCTTTCAACAACCCGTCTGGCGTCTCTGTACTTAATCCAGAAGCCTTTTTTGCAGAGCCTCAAGTGTTCAACTGGGATGACGTCTTCTGTTAAATCACACCCCTCCCGTTTTGTGTCGGTACCCTCCTGCTATACAGGCGTCTGCGTTAAGTGTGCCTGGCACGCTGACGGGAGGCCTCCTGCCAAGGACAGCAACCCCACCCCCCTTCTGATCCCCAAACCGGTGCTTGTTTTGTGACGCACTTTCAGTGCTTTTGTTTTGTGTACTTTAAGGACGCACTTTCAGTGCTTGTGTTTTGTGTGCGGTTTTAAAGACGCACTTTCAGTGCTTTTGTTTTGTGTGCGGTTTTAAAGACGCACTTTCAGTGCTTGTGTTTTGTGTGCGGTTTTAAAGATGCACTTTCAGTGCTTGTGTTTTGTGTACTTTAAAGACGCACTTTCAGTGCTTGTGTTTTGTGTGCGGTTCTAAAGACGCACTTTCAGGGCTTTTGTTTTGTGTGCGGTTCTAAAGACGCTCTTTCAGTGCTTTTGTTTTGTGTGCGGTTCTAAAGACGCTCTTTCAGTGCTTGTGTTTTGTGTGCGGTTTTAAAGACGCACTTTCAGTGCTTGTGTTTTGTGTGCGGTTCTAAAGACGCTCTTTCAGTGCTTGTGCTTTGCACTTTCAGTGCTTGTGTTTTGTGTGCGGTTCTAAACACACACTTTCAGTGCTTGTGTTTTGTGTGCGGTTCTAAAGACGCTCTTTCAGTGCTTGTGTTTTGTGTGCGGTTCTAAAGACGCACTTTCAGTGCTTGTGTTTTGTGTGCGGTTCTAAAGACGCTCTTTCAGTGCTTGTGTTTTGTGTGCGGTTCTAAAG
>JAOYSI010072968.1:0-20656 GCA_025775065.1 Hiodon alosoides | reverse complement strand
AAAACATGCCCCCAGTATTCCTTAAACCCCCCCCCCCCCCCCCCCAACTCACCATATTGAGTGAAAACAAATTGCAGTTAAGTTTCTTCACATCACTATCTCATGGTTGTAAATCCAAGGACATCTACCATCATGACAACACAGTTATGTTATGAGGTTGCTCTCCGTGTGTTCATTTGCCTGCAGATTAACAGTAGACAAAATAAAAACTCACCACAAACCTGGGTATATAACATATTCTGTGAGGCTGACTGGCCAATGAACGATATATTGAATTAGCACCATTGGGGTTATTAGAATGACTTTTGAAAAAAAGGTACTGTCATCATGCATGCATTCATGTCCACAGTGGTTGTACTTTTATAAATCTGAAACGCAAGCCTTATTGAAAAAGGCTAAACATGTAAACAATACAAACAAATGCTACAGCATTGGAGAGGTCAGATTCAGTGTTCAGCACTCTGAATTCAATTACGGCAGGTGAGCCATTAACCCAGTTTCAGTGTAGATTAATTAAGCCTTATGGGTTCTAATGTTAACGTTAGCGTCACGTCCCATCATCCCTGGGTCCTGGGTCTTGGGAATGCACCTGTCAAGAGAGTAAATTCCGAGGCCATATTGCTCCTCACAGATAATGGAAATTTTTTAGAAGTGAGGCCAGTGAGAGGGTAAGCAGGCCACATATTTACAAACACTGAAAAGTACAAATCCATGAGCACAAACTGGGAAAGAGCATAGCAACGAGACAATGCTGAGATTTTTTTTACAGAATAAATCTGCACTGTACAGTTTCTTAACATACAAGTTCATACCCAATTTTGAATAAAGGGTGTAGTATCCAGTATTCAAATGGCATAACTTCGGAATCTAAAACCTCAATTTTCTTTATTTTCAAAAATATATATATAAAAGAATATTGTACATCCCAAAATGAAAAAAGAACCAGCCAATACTAAATGTAAATGTAAATATATACAACAAAACAAAAAGTAAAAGTGCGTCATATTTTCATGGTGGGTTTTTCTTAGCAGACTCTACTGGAGAGAAGGCCCAGTGTATTTCAGGTCTCTAAACCTCGAAGTACATCTCTGCCGCAGGGGAACAAAAATTCAACAAGTTTTGGTATTATAGTTTAGTTCAGGCAATATAAAATAGCTGTTCACCTCACGTGAAAGAGAAAAGATGGTGGACAAAAAACACATATTGTAAAGTCACTCAAAAACCGTCAAGTTTACAAAGATGAGCATAAACCAAGTCAAAATTGCAAAGAATTGTCTATGAGCATATATTAAGAGTTTTGGTGTCACAGAACAATCTTCACTTGAAGGTTCTTAGTGTCAATGACAGATTTCGACTTGCTTGGTCTTTCTCAAACCGTACAGAATGTCAATCACTGTCTTTCGTAAAAGGAATCTCACAAAGTGTCAAACATCGCCTCTAGGGGGCACTTGATCCCCGCACTGTAAATTTATAATCAACTTTGTTTTTAATCGGAAACGATTTCATTTAATTCAATGTATTATACAAGGATGCACAATTAAACTAATTTCTCCAAAATATACATTGGTTGATTAGGTCGATAATGTTTTGTATTTTTGTGGAATTCTTTAATAAATCATTTGTCTGTAGATACCGTCTTCAAAATGACCGGATATTAATATTATAGTAAGAGATTTTTTACATTTTTGTAGGCTTTAATATAAAACACTTTAATGTTCTGTCTTGCATCCACATTTGTCCGGAAATTACCTGTAAAATCGGGGAAATTGGGAACTTGACTAACACGAAGGGATATTTCATTGTTCGAATGATCATCTCCATAAAGATAGATTCGTTTGGGACGTTTTAACACAGGAAAAGGGGGTCAACAGGAATCGGGTATCAATTATTTCCTTGTTAATTTCTCGAGACGAAGTCGGATTTCACCAAAAAATGACGATACACTTCACAGAAGTTTTGCTTTAGGCTTTGTATTTCAAGCGTGTAGGCTACGTATGGCCAAAGGCACGCTAGTGATAACAAACTTTTATTTAATGGTTTGCAAAAGATTGTGTTCACAGACAGCAAAAATGATATGAATCTCGTCATACGTCGGACAAAACCTTGAAAAGAATGCTTACAATTGATTGCTTACTCCGCTGGGTTTGTGCCTTTTCAGCGGCTTTTTGAAAGTTTATCTGTCTTTTAATTGACAAGAACACACCACGCTAATACGGTGATGATTTGTATAAATACATTTTTTAGTGTAAAATCTGTGTCCCATATCTGGAATTCTAGGTATTAAGGACATTTTACTCCACCATTTGGGAAGTTCATACAGCGGGTTTGTCTCAACAGAACCTCTTTTAATTAAGAGGACCCAAAGCAATCTTGCTAACAACACAAACAGTTTTTAACTGACTCACAAAAAAGTACTAATTTGCTTCATTTACTATCTGCCCTACCACCAGACTTTGCTGCTGTTTACACTTAGGGTTGCTGAGCAGGTCACACAGATGATTTCAGCCTGTGCCTGACTGCCAGGGGTGTGTCCAGTATGTATGATGTTTCGCAAGGTTTCTCCATCCAAAGTTCCTCTGTATCTGCTGACTAATCAGGGGTCCTCTGCTGCTTCTCACTCCCTTCAGCCACACTGATCTATCATCAGTTACCCCACATTGGACGGTAAAGATTATAGTACCAGACAACCATCAGCTTTACTGATCTGTGATCAGTGCTCACCAAGAGAGTGGATTGGCTTTTATCACAGCTATGACTTTTCAACCAGGAGTGAAATCTAGGGTAAGATTATTATACAAACTTTGACCCAAAGGAGCAGGAACCATCAAGGGATGGCATTCCAAAGAATTATTATTCATGTCTTGGGGATACCGTGTGCATTTTTAAAGTATTTTGTCAGCAGTTGCATTTAGCATTGTGTGGTTCGGTGAATTGGACGCGTGTCTCACTTTGCCAAAGTCACCAGGGTTCTAAAGGACCAACTCCTTAGAGGGGTTCACCAACCCCCCGCATGTATTATTTTGGTTAGCTTTATGGCTGGAATTTCTCCTGAATCCCAGATCGCATCTGCAGCAAGCTACAACGTTATAATACAATGTTGTAAGGGTCCAATGCTAGGATAATGAGTTGCAGCGTTTGTTTGCTCCGAGACTTTTTCTACAGGAAGTGGCTGTGGCTCATAATGCTCCGACATCCTGGTTTTGCAGACTCGGGCAACAGCACACGTTAGATTGCTCTATGCCCTGTGACCTGGAGGCCCAGCTGTCTGTGTAGAGCACGTATATCACTGATTAGGTCAATGTGTAAAATGTATTGGGTGACTGGCTGAATCCTAAGAGACATTAAACATGGCTGTGATGTTTTTATGTCAGTGCTGATTGAGCCCTGTGAGCTGGAGCCGGTTCCTGGCTGTTCCGTGGAGAGGATGTCCCTCTCCTCCAATCTCCAATGAACCTCTCAGCACAGGATGTGTAGACTGCGGTGTGTAAAAATAAAAAAGACAGCCTGAAGGCGATTGCAGGAGACTAATTGTACTTCCTCACCCTCCCTGTGTGTGGTGGCAGTGTTTGTAGCGTCGAGCCAAGAGGCGTTAGCACAATTGGGGGAAAAAAACACAAAAATAATGGACTATTGCTAAAGGACCTTCTCATCGTGGCTGAAAGTTCCACTCCGAAGGGACAGCTTAGCCACCTCCTGTTCCCCTGTGCCCCTTGTCTCGTCCAGTACGTCTTTCACGTGTAGTGTAGGATTCATTCCTGGAACTTGTTACCGTTGCCATGGCAACAGCTAATGGCCTTTTGAAGACCTTTTTTGCTATTTTTTCATCTTAGATCAACGCAGCCTTGAGAACCAGCCAGGGGTAAGCGGTGTGGTGGACGCAATGTGTTCCACTGCAATTTCACCAGGAGAACATGGACTCCGAGCACTGACCTCCAAACGTTTATCTCCAGCATGTAGGCGGTTTTCACCCAGTGGAAACCTGACACTTAACTACCCTTACCTGCAGTCATTTTCTTTCCCTCCTGATAAAATATCTTTGAGCAAGCATGAAATCCCTTCTGGCCCGTGATCCGATCCCTGGACAGAAAGGCCAGTGTGTGTGGTCAGTCTTGCATAAACCCCGGAAACCGCTGCAACAGGTGTCCCGAAGGATGGCTGCTAAAGCCATGGGTGCCCGCTCGAACCGTAGCACAAAGTGTCATAGTGAGAAGCCTATTCTGGCTGCTATGACTAGACTTATGGTCTATGTGCTCTGGCTACCACAGTCAGCTGCTTGAAACAGGCAAGTGCCTGTCCCAAAGGACAGGTGTCAAAGTGAACCTGGGGAATCTTAGGGCACGTGTACTCCCTCCCGGTGGTAGTTTAGTCATTTGGCTTGAGTCATACTAGAGTTTATTTAGCTTTATTTAATGAACGATTGGTGAAAATAAACATTCCTTGTTTCCTGGTATTCAACGTACATCTCCTATGTAGGTGGCAAATTTGCTAGCTTTTAATTGTTTTATTTTTCCTATTTTCTCACAAATGCTGTTCTGTTTTTCTGTTATTTTAGTCAAATGTTCAAACCAAACCTTTACCGCAGTTAAAGATGCAATTGCACAGTGGTTTTTGCCTCTTTATACAATAATGATAAAAAGAAACCCAATACAATCAGCTGACTCATCACTGTTTATTCAAGCCCATCACCCAAGGCAAAGTGTTAGGTTAAGGAAAGGGGGTGGTGGGTGATGGTTGGTGGGATAATATGTTTGTTTCTGGTGCCTGCCCACAATGAATAATGACGTTGCGTACATATTCACAATAGGTGAGCATATTCTGTTCTATCCATTGTTTACGTCACACAGCATCTATAATTAATAAGTTATGTCTTTGGCTACAAAGAGTAATAGCTGGTGATGAAAGGTTTAAAAGCCAACACAATCTGGGACCATATTTACCAGGAAGCAGACCGTTTGATCTCTTCACTCCATCCAATAGGTAAGCCAGTGGTGTCCACGTGGTTTGCCTTTCAGCTAAATTGGCTTTTGGGCTGGCCAAATCATTTTGAGTTCCATCTTCGTCCTTCTTTTCCTTTTTTTGGCTTTTAAAAATATTACAGCTTCTCTTAACTTCTCTATACCATATTTCCTCCATTTCCTCCATTAGCAATGGTTAACGCATTGCTGCGCCTGAACAATTAGAGGCCAGGATAAAACATACAGATGCCAGGGAGCCCGACGTCGGCAGCAACCGCCGGGAGACAGTGGGCGGCAACTGAAGCCCGGGTGCCGCGGGCAGGCATGAAGTCATCGCCTCCCGCTCCACGACCGCAGCACCGTTAATCACAGCCTGGCCGTCGGGGAGAAGGAGACGAGCCACGGGGGAGAGGTGCCTGTCAGGCATGCCACTGTGGCCGGGCTGGCCAGGCCCGGCTGGGAAAGGGGATCACGTTTCACACCAGGCCCATGTCAAGGCAGAAATGCACTCCTCCCCTGTGGCTTTTCACTTTTTTAGAGCTGTTTTTTAAAAGATGCTAAATGCCAGAAATTTATTGTATCTGTGTATGTTCTTTAACAATCTAACCTCTTAGATAGCGCTGACAGATCAAAAGAAAAAAGAAAAAAAACGACATCAAGCTTTTTAGGATACATTTAACCGATAACAATACAAATGAGCTTTAGTTGTTCAAAACGTTTGCGGTATGAATCATGTTAAGTTCTCCCCAGCTTCTAAATGTGTTCTTGAACCAAAAGCTTAAAATGGAATATGGGGCAGATGAAAAACAGAGCTGGGATTATTCTAAAGGCACGCACAATTTCTTTCCCCAACCCTAATTATAGACCCTCTGAACCTTTCCCTTTCTTCTGTTTGAAACAACAAGCAAAAGACGCGGAGCTTTGCGACAATTGCTTACAGAAACTGCAAGAATTTGTGAGGAGGAAAGGCTGGGCCTTATCCCCGATCTTAAGAGAAGCAGTAGGAAATGTTTGTTTTCCTCTTCCTGTTGGTGGGAGACGGCGAGCTTGGCCGGGTCCACCGAGGCGTACACTAACACCACTGGCTCATCCTCCGGGGGCCTGCCACGTCGCTGGAAACAAGATCGCCCTTTTCAATCAGTGGGGTACAGCCAATCGTGCTTACTGCCCGCCCCCAGTCCGTCCTTGTAGAAACAGGCTGGAGTGCAGGCCTTTCAATGCCTCTCCAGTCATTGAGCTGTCAACGGTAACGGCTTCCAGCCCCACAATGCTGGCCACCTCTCCGCTGACACAGTTTCTTTTTTGTGGGGGCGAAGACAAGGACAAGAGTTAACCGGTCGCTGACTGGATGTTTATCGCCACAGTCCTAAGAAGACTTCCAGAGCAGGGGAGGATTGGGCCGCTCATTTACGTCATTGTCAATGCAAACCGTTTGCCACTGATGTTTTACTAAGTAAGAAAAAAAAAGAAGAAGAACGTTCTCAGTTAAATGTTGGCTTTGGCCCGCCACAACACTCATTCATTCCGACTCAGCGTGTTTTCATTGTGTCAGTATATCCGTAAATAGCTCCTAATTAAGCCCTTGATCTCCTCTCTAGTAAAAAAGTAGACTTTTGCTACACCATATGTTCCATCAGATTTTAGTGATGACCCTCGCAAGGTTGCCTGTTTAGGATTATAACGCGGCCGGCCCCAAGGGAGGCATTCTTTCCCTGTGTTGAAGCAGCTAACAGAGAAGGCCCAAATGAATTTATCCAACTAAGCTCCAGGCAACATCAATCCGACGATGGCATTTCACGCTGTGTTGTAAATGCTACACGAAGGGAGGGAGTCATCTCATTATGAAGACAGAGCCAGCGATGTGGTTGGTTTAACGAACCAGTTCTGGGGGCTGCCATTTCTGTTATTGTTGGTGCTAAATTGAGCTTTGCGTTATTTTACTGACTTTTTTTTAAGGTCCCGTCACTTCTAAAACTGCTGATCAAAGCTGGATTCTACTTTTACTGGAGTAAATCTTAATTTACCTCACATTGTTTAAGATTTGTTCCATCAACACGTGGATCTCTTAATCCAGACCTGGCCTTCTCTGGAGACGCATGGCCTCCTTTCAAGGCAGCAAGACAAAGCGTCAAGTTATTTTTTGAGGAAGGTTGTTAGAACCAGACCGTAAAGCTCAGGTTATTCTTGAATTTCTTGATCCGATGATGTAATTACGTTACTTCCACATGCCCGTTTGTGGTTCAGATCTTCATTCGGTTAAAGGCGAAGCAAACGCAAAAGAAGCCGGACTTATGGTGGGACACCAAAAAAACCACAAAATCAGCTTCTTTTCCCCGGTTTTCCCCAGCACTACTGTGGATGTTCATAGATGCTTCTATTTGCCACATTCAGTTTCATAATCTTTCTTTGGGAGAACGAAGGTGGTCATTCACTTAATTTCATTGGACGCGTAAAAGCAGGAAATGTCCCCACGACCAAAGATTGAACAGACAATGCTGAACTTCCGGAAAACAAGGCCTCCCCACTATGAAAGTGAGGTCTTTAAAATGGAAAGGAAAGGGGGTTTCCCCCACTTTCCCCACTTCTTGAATAGCATTTTCCTGCTGGGACGTAGCTCCAATGCCATTGTAGTAGGAATGTGTGGGTTTCTGCAGCAAGAAGGACCAGCAAGTGGGTCAAAGGGCATCTGGGGGACCTGGTATCTTGTGAGAACAGACCAGGGCTGTAAACATGCTCTTCTGTGAAAACCTTGGAGAATGTGCCATGCTGTGGTACTAATATAGTTGTATAATCGAGTTGAATAAAATATTTCAAACTCTGATTTAACTGATTTAAGCTGGGATAAAGAGGCCATCTCAGTAAATATAATACATATGTAAATTAAACAAAAACTGCAGTAATCTGGACATTCATCAAAGGGGGAGTGCAATGTCCCTATGCTTTGTCTTGTGAGCTGTATTCAAAATAAGACAGACCTATTTCTCTTTGCCAAGGAACTATAACCTGGTTAATGGAATCATCAGGTCTTCCTTATAGTAATATAAACCGTAAAAAGGTCATGCCTTGCGGAAAACCTTTGCGATACATACAAACCAAGATTAACATTGTTTTCAATAGCCTACGTACTTTCTAATTGTTTGTTTGTGGTTTTTTTAATTTTTAAAATCATGCCTCACAGAAAGTCCAGGCTGCAACAGCAACCCCTTCCCAGACTCCGCTCTTGGTACAGCTTCTCTGGGAGAAATTTCTCAATGCAAGAGATGATCAGAACCATCCTTCAATGTATAGCAGCGGTCTGTGTAAATAAGAAGTGACACGCGGCATCTGTCACTCTGGGCAAACAGATTGAGTACTGCTAATACGCTAAAGCGCCTCCCCCCTCTTGATGGTCCTGGGGTGACTGGGGCACAGCACACCCCTTTCTATATCACGTAACCATCCTAATGTGGTGTTTGGTATAAACACTTACACATTTGATATCAGTACGGTTTAACAACATTTGTGCCCTATCCCTCCTTGCCATGTAAACATGGCCTTGATGCCAAGCAAAAGGTGCTTTGATAAGTAGAATTTCCAAGTAAGGCTGTGGTTCCCCAAAAGACTCTACCAGAGTTATAACAGCACAGGCCAGTTTTCTGCATGTTTGCTCCCATCCACTAGTACAACACAAAATTGGAAATAAATGTATTGGCTGATAACAAATGTGGACTCAAAGTCTGGATTGTAGAGTCAAAGGTTCTGGAAACATACATGACTACATAATTTATGATAATGTAAAAAACTTTCCCTCATATTCCTTTAATGGGAATAAATAACATGCGTATTGATAAACATCATAATGGCTTCTGCTTTCTGTGTTCGTTCTTAGAACCGTTAAACATTTTGTTTGGAAACATAAAACATTTTTTTGAGGAAGCACTTTATCTCATTCAGAATAACTGAATTTTTTTATGGCTTTGGACCACACAGACTATTGGCATGATAATCTCTCTGAACAAGAAAACACAGAACTCAATCTCCTGAACCAACATTGCCTGCCTGCATATAGTAACATTAAATACATGTTTACACAAAGGCAACGTGTATAATTTATTATTAAATATGGATGCATCTCTATTATTACTCACCCAGCTAGTGGTGGATTTTGCCAGATTATGAATTATATCTACCTTGATACGGAATGCTCTTGGTTTAAACTGCCTACACCCAATTCCCAGTTTGTTTGAACTATTTAATATAGCATAATCCCATATATCGTCGATTTGCCGTTATATATATTGTCTCACAACTGTTTTCAAATACTGTGACGTCCGGTTGCGCGTGCAGTTTTTAGTCGGCAATAATACCATGTTTTAACGCGGTCATTTCATCCGAATACAGGTCGAGATGCGCTTTTGGTTGAAACAGCAGGCGGAGTCAGCGAGGCAGTCCCAGGGATCACTTTAACATTCAAAATGTGCTGGGTGGAGCTTCGGCAAACATCGGAGTCACAAGAAATTTAAGTCTACACAGTTGGCTAACTTGCCAACTTTCAAGTATTTACGCGTATGTACAATAACATGGTAGAAAGTGGCTTAACATACCACTTTGGTGTCTATTCAAAGTTCTTTGACAGTATATGATATTATTTCCAACTATCGCAAGATGCTACGTATGATCCGTAAATGAATAAAAGGGCACATGGCACAATTGAGACTCGAATTCTAAAAACAAAAGCAATTCTGTGGATAAGTGTACTTTTTCCCATCCGTTGAAGAGTACTGGAAACTAGAATGTCTGAAAATTGAAACCCTTTACCGATGCCTTAAATTCCGCAAAACATCAACACATGTTTTGGTTGGAGCTTTTGCATAGTGTAATCCATTGGATTAAATAATTTTAAAAAAAGCATCATGGATAACTTCTTTACAGAGGTGAGTTGTCTAAACTAATTTATCAGAGCTTTGGTTATCTGACAAAAGTTAAACTACTGATTACTAACTACTGGAACCTTACGTAATGTGGTAGTAACTAGTCAACTCGTGCAGTGTTTGGTTTTTATCATCACGGCACTTATTTTCTGCGTTAATGGATTATTTTCCGCATTCTGTATATATTTTATTTTCTTTACCCTTATTCATGGATCTATTTTCAAATATACCTGTGTTTGTATGATAATAATGTTCCATTAATTGTCCAATGAACGCCGCTTAAGAACAAAGCTGTATACAGGATCACTCTGATCTGACGGGAGTTTGCCAATAAAACCCAAATGGATCAAAAAAAGAAAAGAAAAACACAACTTCTGAATGACTGCCCAGTGTAACTCTGGATTTTTGGTATTTCCTTAACGTTAATGTTTTTTTTCTTCTTCACGTTGCCGCCAAGAAGTATAGCTATTAATAGAACCCTAAAAAATATACGTTCCATATGGTGTTCGTGTAGAAACTAGAAGCCTAGTTACTGAAGGCTCTGGTTTGGAATTTCTGCTTGTAGCTTTCCTTTGCTTGCAATCATATACCGTTACATGCTGATTAGTAATTGAACGTTAATGATGTTTGGGGAAAATTCTGCTTTAAAGTAAACAATACGTTTTGCCTTCTTTTAATTGTACCGGCGAACCTTAATTTTCTAATTTAATTATTTACAGAGTAGTTAGAATATGTTCACGACTATAACTTTTTTTTTTAAAATTCTGTCAAATTAAGGGCATGCAGAAATATTAGGGTTTTTCCTCGGCATGTGTCTAAACTAGTTTGCAGGGTTGGGCAAATGCAATTTCTCAGGCAATGACGCTGTCATTAACTTGTGAAACTGTGACGAAAGGAATTGTTGTGACTCGCGCTGCAGTATCTATGCACATCGGAGTGACACTTGGATATGTGTGTCACAGGTGGACACACCTTTCTGCTGTGGCCCTCATGTTGTGCAACCTTTATTGTTTATTGTGGGTGATTTGCCTATAAATAAGTTAGACAAATTTTAGCTGTTGGGTAGTGAATACATTTATTTATTTTTTAAACTGTTGTAAAATTACTCTTGGAGAACAGTGTAGCATGCATTGCCTCTCAAGTCGAGGAGCTGTTCAAATAAACAGCTGAGACTTTCTTCTGCCAGAACTGCTGGGGCCTGTACAATACTCTCAAATATCACCCTCCTGCCTAGTGTCTGCTAATCTTTCCAAAAACAACGAGAAAGTATTTAAGGAAAAGGGTACTTGACGAGGAAGTGAACTTTTCCATTTCTCTTGGAAATGCTAAGATGTTTCATGCTCTTAAGGACCTTTGAAACAGATTGTTTTGAGCATATCAATTCCATCAATGATTGACGTGTCTCTGTGAATACAGATCAGTTCACCGAAACAGTAAGTGCATCACTGTCAGACGGAATCCAAAGGGATCGCTCCTCCAAATTACGTGTAGGGGACACGTCCTGGGAATGTTATTATTTTTTTAGTTATTTGTCTTCGTTAGTAGCCCTTGCTGCTGTTGTGGATAAGAAAGAAAAAAGTGTGGCCACGCCTCCAAACCTTCAAGACCTACACAAAGTACCTCCCCACCATTGCTACCATATGTTTCCCTACCTTCTGTTTACACTGCTGGGTCACTCAGGTTAGTACCTGTCAGCATTCCCTTCGCAATAGGCTGTATTTATTTAAATTGCATTACAGCCAACGTCCAATTGGTTATGGTTACCCCCCTAGCAACCTTTATCGCCGCCAATCAGGAAACTAGTACCTGGTGCCTGTAATTGGCAGAGAAGACTGTACCGCTGGCCAGCTAGCGCGTGTGATTTCTGTTGCCTGACAGCTGTCAGAAGTTAGAATTTATGTCCATTCTGTTGCCTCTTAATGGCATTGCCTTTTGTCTAGGCTCTACAGCTACCTTTGACAAAGAGATTGAAACTGACAAAGATATTTTCTAGGCAAGCTATCTCTTTGGATGACAAATATTTAGTTTAGAGCCGGAGCCGGAGGCAGGAAGTAAATGTTGTTGGACAGGATCTCCGTAGCTTCTGCGGGGCTGTGTTTTTCATTGGGTGAGCTTTGCGCTGGACTCAACTTGTTAAAGGCTAGGGTTGGTTGCGTCCGAAGGGTGCCACCACCACTGCCAAACTAGTTTAGATTGAAATCTGGCTGTTTTTTGTTTTTTTAAGGGGCGTCATTCACAAGAGCCTGGCCTAATTAAAATGTTGTTAATTTGATACGTTTCATTCAGCTCCGAACAACCTTTTTTGTGGTGTTGCTTACGAGCTGGGTGTCATTCAGGAGCAGGGCTGCTGTTTGCCACAGGTTTTGACTGTCTCCCAGCTGATGTAAAACATGATTCCTGTGAAACTGCCAGCTGGACTTTGAAACCCTTTTACAGTCGCTTTCCCTTCGCCCAAACTCTGTATTCTGTGGAGCGAAACAAAATGGAAAATGGAGAAACGCATTCAAGACAGACGGCTTTTTGTGCTCTCTGGATTTTGCCCGTTGGGAAAAATACTGAACCGATCAAAGTGCAGAGCGAGGAGAATTTGCTTAGAGCATGGGAATTAGTTTGTATTCGGAATCCACTGTGGTACTAAGTACAGGGAGCTCCATGTCTTGCTTTTTAAAACTGGGGTCAATTTGTTTCATATCTGGTTAGAATACATAGAACACATAAGTGTGTTTTAGAAAACTTGCCCATGATGGCTGTTAATTACATGCTTTTCTAATTCGCTAATGCAGTACAAACAAAATACCTGCACCTTCTGTCTGTATTAAAAATGAATATTTACTACAAGTTGATTTAATTTACCATTGTCAATAGCATCCTTCCTGAGAGCTGGCCTTTTTGAATCTCTTCTAGAGTAGTGTAGTGGGAGGTGCATATTAAGCCCTGTCACTCCCTCACACACAAATGTGCTTGAGATACACTTCTGAAAGATTAAATGAAGCCCTCAGCTCTGTATTCCTTTCATATTGATTTCACTCTAATTGCTTACGCCTTGTAGCTGACGTGGCCTCACTTTGTGCACCAGTTGGAACCGAAATAAGTCCAGCTTTATTTATTTACCCACCAGACATCCTCGTGCCAGATAACCCTGATCCATGTGGTACGGTTTCTCGTGCAGTGAAGCGTTTTGGTCAAAGTGCCATGGCTGTTGGGCACAACAGGTGTGCTCCTCACAGACCCGGGAAGTGTGGTCTTCTGAAGTGGTCCTTAGTGCTGCTCCCTTGACCACTGTTCCCCCAGGGTGCCACTCCGGACCACCGCTCCCACAGCTTCCACTGGACCTTCTGGGACCTTCTGTGAGCTCTGGCCTCTGGCGGAGACGTGGTCTCATTTGCTTTTGATCTCAAACGATTTGATACAGAAACGTGAGCCTAATGTGCACTTCAGAGAATGAAACTATATTTAAGCCAGCTGTAGGTTTTATTTTATCATCTGCATAACGGGCTGTAGGAGCTGCAGAGCGTTTAGTCTTACACATGGCGTTGCTTTGCACAGCAAGGTGTCTATCAGGGGAAAACGCTTCCCCTCTGTTTGCACGTTTTATTTGGATGCAACACATAACCTCAGGAACCGTGTGTCGGGGAACACGTAAGCGACCCTTAAAATAAGCGTCCTCAAGACATTCTTCGCCTCCGACGTTTAAAGGGCCTTCTTCCTGCCCGAGCGCTGTTAACATTCCATTACTTCTTTGCAAGTTTTTTAACCGCTGAGATGCCGACACATATCTCCAACATGTGACATGGCCAAGCTTCAGCCAGGTTGCATGTTAAACTTTAAATGAGAGGTAAGGCGTTAACCCTTATTGCACTCGAACAAAGAAAAAGTGTACGCAAGGCTGTTCTTGGACCTGTGTTGGATGTGTGCTGACCACCTCTCACGGGGTTGCGCTCAGATGCAGCCTTGCACTCGTTCCAGCTCCACGCCGAGCCCTTACCGCCATCGTTACCAAGAGACCATGCCGGGGGTGGTAATGCTTTGCTATAATGCAAACCGGCAGTTCAAAGGCTGAGTTAATGCGCTTTACTTGGGAATCCCCTACTACGGCATCTTTTTAATCACACGCTTGTGGGGAGGGGGGAGGGGGAGGGGTTAAAGGGCATCTTCTGACCACCGATGACCACGTGCTCCGATGGCGAAGGGCACTCGGGTTGACTGCGTTGTTGTGATGGACGAGATACTCCGCGCGCGTGCAGAACCGATGCGACCAGACCTGGCAATGACAAGCTTCCATTTGCACTAATGACCCTTCGCTGTCTCGAAATCCCATTACCTTAGAACTCATTGTGTGTATCCCCACTAAAAGCCTTTCAACTGCTTAATGATTTAACAACTGTTGTGAGGGGGGCATTTAAGTGCGCCCATCAGGAATCTTTCTGATGTCAAACAGTCGTTAAAAACCATGTTCAAGTCAAACTAAATATAGCGAATAAATGTATATGGTTGGATAGTGCCAGACAAGGCCCTGTGAAACGTTTGGCAGGACCTCGGTGTCTTCAGTGAATAACGGGTTACGGCACTTTCCTCACGTTCAGTGCCACAATAGTACCTTGCCGCGGCGTTCAGTATGTCCCCTCTGTATCTGCTAAATGAATGATTGAATTTAAAAATGTATAAAAATGTGAATAAATAATGTTTTATTCAAACAGGGTGTTAATTCGTTTTGCCTGATTATTCTTGTCCCACAAAAAAATCAAGGTGCTTTCATAGGAAAATATACTGGACCATAAAGGCATCACTTTGGTGCTGTAAAATTGAGTTTTCTGTGAAATAAAAAAAGTGAAGAGATTAACTACATGATTCAGGGGTCCACGCCAATGCTTGTAAGCCATGGTTGGTGTTGCACCCTGCCCAATTGTTGCCTGCACAAAGGTCTGGAGGACGTCCATCTTTCTCAAGTCACAATGGAGAGGCAGTTGAGTCACATTTTCACGATTTTAGAGACCTGTGATGTCAGTCGTTGGCCAATTGATGAGTGCATGATTTCAAGTCAATTTTAAATTGCATTCTTCTGCATCTTCTCTGGAGGATTGGTCTCCTTTGCTTGCCCACAGTGATGAAATCATGTGCAGAAAGTCCGAGCTGGAGAACACTAGACGCTGCTGTAGCTCTTTAAAGGTAGGACTGATGAAGTATCTCTGCTCCTCGTGTCCTCCAGACTCTTGTGGTGGTGAGAATCATGTGTTCTCTCAACAGGGAGGTCACAAGAAGTTTTCCTCTGTGGCAGTGCAGTTGAATTAGATAGGAATTGGAAAGGGAAGCAGGCAATGCTCACTGGGTAATTTGATATTTTTTTGAGGCAAACAACAGCGAAGGATGCCCTTGCCCCTGTTGCTAAAATCTTTCATTTGATAGCCATGAATTTGCTCAATGTTCTTGGATAAATTGTGTTTGAGACAAACTCCACCTTAAAATGTATATATAAAAGTATTTGCCGTTGGTTTTTATTTAGCCATTGCCTGCACAGTGGAAAATTTCTCGTTCTTATGCCCAAGTCTTTGTCATAGCGCAGTCGCCATGGGAATGTTTGGTGTAGGTGAAGTCCAATCAGATACACCGATTCTGCTCCATCCCCCATCTCCGAACTCGCAGAGAATAGAAAAAAAAAACCCCAAATGAATATGCACTTTACCGAGACCCTAGCAGACCGGTCGGCCTGCTCTGTTTACACTGATGAGGAGGTTGTTTATGTTTGACCCCACCTCCCCCTCTGCCCCTGCTCTGCGCCCCCATGCCGCCACAGCTGGACAGCACATGGCGGCCGTGGCTGCAGCTGCCAGCTGAGAGCGCCCTCACGTCCTGGAAACAGTAGGTCAGGTAGCCCCTGAAATATAGGCCCAGAGAGGGGCTACGCTTGAGTCATCCTCTCATGGTTGAGGACCAACTCTGTGACGGTCAGGGGGGCGTCTGAACAAGAGGGTCAGGTCTCGTCCAGACGGTTCCTGTGTAAGCGCCCCAGGGATTAAAGGTAATGGGGAACCTAAAGGCTTGATGGTCATGCCCATATATGGGGTCCATTCAGTCTGACCGCTTTGTTCGAGATACTCTTAAGCTCAGTAGTCTCGTAATTAAGACTTCTCTTTGAACAATGGTTATAAAATAGATGTAGCGCTCTTACTTTCAAAGCTGAGAGCGGTTTCAGTTTTGGGACTTCCCTCAGAACAGCCTAACTCTTATTACAAGGCTGTCAGAAAGGTAGCTAGCTTGTTAAGTATTTTGTAGTTTTGCATGTGTTTTAAACATGCCTTAATAAACAAGTGGTGCATTGGAATATTGAATATATTCCGACAACAAAGGTACTCGATATGGCTATTTAGAAAAACTCCTATCGTTTTAATTAGAATATCTTTTCGCAAAACGGGGAGAAAATAATTCTGTAAGTTTGTGTTAATTAGCTTACCAGCTCTAAAAGCTCCTTTTATGGGAGGCTGTGAAATATGTACAAGCCCTCTCCCTGACTTGTGAAAACCTGCACTGTTTTAGTTTTCTCAGGGACATACGAATGAGCACACCGCGTCTTCGCTGGTATTCTCCTCCGAAATTGGTAATTTGCCATAGTTTATTTTCCCATCTCAACTCAAATCGCGACAGCGGAGAGCGGTTGTCCACTCCGATTTGGCCCGGCGCAGTGCTGTGGATAGCGTCTCTCTGTTTCGGGACAGCTTAATGGCGGCGCAAAGCCGACTTTGTCAGGTGCATGTCTGAACTGAGCACAAAAACGACTGAAATCTAAACAGAAATGCGGTGGTGGTGAGGTTGCCGGTCCTTCTAAGGAGAGAAATGTGTGAAGGTGTCATCAAGCAGCTCTTTACCATGGTGTGATTCCTGGTTACTCAGTTATAGCACACTTTAAAACATTGTCAGTTTCCTCCCCCTTTTTTATTTGTTAGATATACTAGAGCCAGTTTGACTCTGAGATGCTTCAAATCAGCTGGTCCTTAATGAATAATAATGCTTATAGAAGCATGACGTGTGTGTGACACCTGAGTGGTGTGAAATATTTCGTCTGAATTTTTTTCATGTCTGATCCTAAGACTTTAAATTCTGGCGTCCCTGTTTCAGTTCTTCGTTTCTCAGGTTCGTCTCCCTGATGACTTTGGCATTGCTGTGTAATGGTCACCCGCTGGCACAGACGCATGAAAGAGAATAAACTCTTTTTATGAGGGGAAATGGCTTTAAGTGGAGAGTTTATCGGAATTTGAATCGCCCATCAGAACGGGCAGGGAGCGGTCTTCAGGACCTTACCCAGCGTCCCGTGCCTGACTTGCCACTGAAACCGCACGTCTCACCTGCCTGCACGTGGAACGTGGCCTAAAGTACGCTCACAGGTTCAGATGGAAAATTTATATGGCAATGTGTACGCATCCTAAAAGACTCAATCCTAATCGCGGGAGTGACAACGGGCTGGATTTCATTGGAATACTCGCTCTATACGACTCTAGCCACCTGGTCAATGCTTTTACCCCCCGGTGGACACTCTTCAGAAGTGGAAGACGAGAGAGAGTCCTTTCAAAGCAAGGTGAGATTGATAAGAAAGGTGACGAGATTGAGAGAGGCGACGGTGTTTCGGGAGGTGGTGCCGCTTGTAAGTTGACGTAGCTTGTCGCTCGCTCCCCTCTCCCCGAAACGGTTCATCTGGTGGGTGGGTGGTGGTGGTGGTGGTGGTGGGGGTTGTTGCAGTGGTGTATCACCAGACATGAATCGCCCCTTTGTGAGCCCCTGTCCTATCTCTGGCTTCAGAGCCGTGGGGCAGGCACCTCTCACAGAGGGACATTCATGGCAGGTCCATTCCGGCGCAGTGACAAGGAGATCTGGCGGCTCTGCTGATGAATCGACCCCCTTCATCAGGCATTTTGCTCACCTCTTTGATTGGCAGGCAGTGACATGATGCAAGGCCAAACGATTCAGTATTGATTGACAGTCTATCGTCCCCCCCCCCCTCACCACATCACCCTCCCCGCCAATCGGCACGTTTGAGACAACAATAAAAATTGTCACTCTGTAAGGCACAGGTCTTGTAAATGTGTGCTCTGACGTAAGCAATGCGTTACTTTAATGTTAGCAGTGGTCACACGGTAAGTTAAATGCAAACTCTGAGCTTGCGTGTCGTAAGAAACTCAATAAACTCAAAACTTAACATCACAAAAGCTGAGGAATTTGATATATCTATTTATTTACACTGGAATTTATCAGTGTCATTGTATTGAAATCGGAGTTCAACCTACGCTGCATTTTATTTCCTGAAAGGACAATGGCAATGCAGATGGAGTTGATTTGACCAAAACAGAAATTTTATTTAAACCATATTTTCTAAGCGAATAATTTCTTCAACTGAAAACCCCAACCTCATAAGAAACATTTTTGGAGCGAGGAGGTAACGTGATGCCGGGGGGGGGGGGGATAAATAGAAGAAGCTGACCAGAAGTGTTTTGTTTTGCGTGCTTCAAAGCCACACTTGTTTAAAGTGGTGTTTGGAACATGTTTTTCTGACCCCGTTTTGGTGCAGCGTAAAGAGTTACTTGGTTTATTTGACATTTGGCATGGCACCTGCCAATGCTGAAGTCAGCTGAGATGCTCTTTGTGAAACCCCCTGGGTGCTGCTTTATTACAGTGAACATTGGCAAGGTTGTAGCATTTTATCAGCACTAGGGATTGTCTCTGGATTCATCGTATTTCAGGGAACCAAACACTGAATGTTCTATCAGCCATCTGTTCTCCTGATGTATAAACAAGCTGATTTTTTTATTTATTTTTTTTCTGCTCCGAAAAGGGAAGAAACCAGTCTCGTTCAATTTACAATAAACCTTTATCGGGTTTTTTTTTTTTTTTTGGAGCGCTGCTGAAACCATAAACGTAAATATGAAAAAAGCAGTGTTTAGCAAGTGGGAGGTGAGGAAGGTCACAACCTATGTGCCCTTTGAGTCCAGCAGCATGTCCAGCGGCATGCTACGAGTTAAACACAAAAACTCTTTTGGCAATCCTCACTAATTTAAGTAGCTGCATGTTCTCCATTAAAACTAATTGGATCATTTTGGGCCGTCAGCTCCCCCCTCCGCTTTTAGTCTGCCTAATAAACTAATTAATGTGTCATTTTACAACTGAGGTGGAACCTGAATGTACCGGGGAGCTATGTGGTTCTAGTGAAAACCTACTTTATTACCTCTCAACGAGCTTTGTCTGATGGTGAAGGACTTCATCACTGGTTTTCCCAGGGGTTTGTCTCTTCCTCCCTCCCTCGATCTCAAACACTCTCACAATAAAAAGCAAATGTTGACCTAGTTTTAGAGGAGCAAACCTGCGCTGTTGCTTTCTTGTTTAACACAGTGGGTATGGTGAAGTACGGCTCAGTGTTGGTGGCGGGGGGCGGGGATCCGCATTAATACTCACCTCTCACTATATGGCACATTCAAAAATGAGACCATTGACCCGTTGACACCAAAATATACCGTAATACAGTGCAGAAAACCGGAGTTACAGGTGGTAGGTGCTTACAGCTTCCAATAAGAATTGTGCATGAAACTAGTTTCAGGTTGTGCTGGATTGCTCCGTTTCTCTGTTGTGTGCGTTGAGGTGGAAGCATCAACCTGGGTTAGACTGTTAGGAGCTGGCGCCTGCCTCTCGAGACGCTGGCCTGGCGAAGAGCAGCAGGGGAATTCTGACCCTTAGGATGGGCGTCTCTCTTTCCTCCAGGCCTAACGGAGGCTATAGTTGGGGCGGGGCCTTTTCTTGGCAGTTGGTTGGGGATCTCCACTGTTCCTGTGAATTCCGGAGGACGGCGAGCAATGCGTTTAGCCACTATGAGTACACGCGTAAAGGCCGGGGAGGGCGGTGCAGAGGTGAGGGCCTGGTGTGAACCTCCGCTCGTTCTTTAGCGCCATGCTGTCGCTTCAATGGGGCGCACGTTACCGAGAAGCGAAGGGCATCGCGGTGCCAATAGCATGGGGGTGCAGGCGGGTGGCCTGGCGGGCCGCCTGTGAAGGGCAGACTGGAAGAGAGCGATCCTACGTGGGCGCGGGCAGAGTCTGGCCATTCATCTGCCACATCAAGGTGAGGATTGTGTACACACCGGTCAGACGCCTCTTGCCTTTCAGTCATCAAAGGCGGAACCATTTACGAAGGCTCACAAAGGCAACCGTGCATCCCTTTTGACAGTGTGGCGGTTCTCTTTCTCGGCCTGTCTGGGGTTTGTGTCATCACCTTTTTGAATAGTAAAAGATGAAGGGCTTCTGAGGTCTCGCTTAGCTCTGGTATCTGTCGTGTTTTTCAGCACTGAGTTCACTGGAGCAGCTGTGGCAGTTATCCTTCAGACACTTCCAGTTCTTTGTGGCCCCGCCCCCACTACAGCTCCATTAACCCCACCCCCACCATTTCAGTAGTAAACTCCCCTCAGATACACCCCACAGCTGCAGCCTGGCGTGACTTGAATTGCAGGGACATTAATCGAACTGTTTGCTTCAACCCATGCCTACCCCTTGGACAATGTGGAAGAAACCCTAGACTCCTGGTGCCCCGTCGCTCTGTCTCTCTGTAGAGGACCTGCAGAAGCGCCGTCAGTTTTGAGCGGCAAACCTGAATGAAAAGCGGCAAACCTGAACGAGTGGCTACACTCTCGCTGCCAAGAGGCTGCCAGGACACGTCCTCTTGAGGGGGGGCCCCCCCCCCCCCCCCCCCCCCGCCGGGGGGGGGGGGGGGGGGTGTGGGGTGGGGGGGGGGGGCAGGAGGGGGGGGGGGGAGGGAAGGACA
>JAOYSI010072966.1:0-20666 GCA_025775065.1 Hiodon alosoides | reverse complement strand
GTGTGTGTGTTTGTGTGTGTGTGTGTGTGTGTGTGTGTGTGTGTGTGTGTGTGTGTGTGTGTGTGTGTGTGTGTGTGAGAGATAGTGCGTGCGTGTGCATGCGTGTGTGTGTGTGTTTGTGTGCGTGCGGGTGCCTGCGTGTGTATGTGTGAGTGTGTGTGTGAGCACTTGTGTGCGTGTGCGTGCGTGCGTGTGTGTGTTTGTGTACGTATGTGTGCGTGCGTGCTTGTGCCTGCGTGTGTGTGTGTGTGTGTGTGTGTGTGTGTCTGTGTTTGTGTGCGTGTATGTGGGAAAGTAAACATGCAAGGAAATGTCTACAAGATTTTTTTTTTACTTTTCTAGGAAATTGCTAGGGAATCAGAAACGATAATGTATTAAGATAAAACATTATCATCAGCAGAATGTGCATCCCCCCTTCTCAACGCTCAACCTTATGATTGGCCAAATGTATCATGAACAGTGGGTGTGTCAGTGTGGTGTGAGGGCGAGTTTCGAGGGAGCCGCAAGCCTCCCTTGGTCAGCCCTGGCAGTCGGTCCTCTGCGAGACTCTGTCCAGCCCAGCCAGGAAACATTTACCGGTGTCTGTCACAGCTGGCCACTCGGTTGTTTACATGTTCCACACGCTGTCGATATCTGTAGCCACCTCACCCTGTAGCGTAGAGGACAATTTTATTGTAGGTCATTGGCTGCTCTCGTTTCACATGAGTACTCTTATCTACATTAAATCTGGATTGTGCTTGAAAGATATGAGTTCAGCAGTTTGTTCTGCAGTGGACTGAATCATTGTCAGGGTGAATGCTTGCTCACTGAAAGAAAGGAACAAGTTTCCATCTTGGCTGGGGGGGCTATGGGGGTCATGCTGGCTTTTCTAGACCTCTTCAAAGCCCCAGGCCCCCAGCTGGCATTCCTCGCTTTGTCCTGTGCTGGTTTCAGAGAGAAAAAGGCGATTTTGTGTCTCTCAGCTACTTCGATACCCAGAGCCACCGCCGGCCGGGCAAGGAAACACTCCACGCTCCACCCCTTGGGACATCTGCGGCGTCTTACATGTGTCCGGGTTTTGGGTGCTCATTTGCATGTGGCAATCTCACTGGAGACTCAGGACCTAACAACGCATACATTGCACACCGTTTAAAAAGGCACAACAGGAAACTTAAAAAATAATTGTGCGAATCTGTCTTCCCCCAATAATGTTCTGTAAAGGATTCATTATTGTTGGTTATCTATCTCGGAAAGCATTAGAAAAGCATTAGAAAGCATGCTGAAGCATGCTGAAGCAAAAAAAATAATTTTTTGTCTCTGGAAATTGTCAGCACTTTCACTGCTGTAAGTGTAGGAGGACACATTGAAGAATATGTGATGAACGGGGGTGAGCATGATTAAGAAGAGAATAGCTGTGCCTTCATCTGCTGTCTCAGGGTGGTTCTGAGTGGAGAGGAGACCGGAGAGGATCAGGTCCCAGCATCTGCTGTCTCAGGGTAACTGTAACCTGTCTCTCTGTATAGAAGCATCTGATAATTCCATCTGACCGCCCGAGTAAGAGGTTGTATCTAGTAGTAGTAGTAGTAGTAGAATAAAATTTAAGTTTTATGACAATCCTGGACTCCCAGAGGCCACCACATGTTGATTGCTGTACAGCTAACTGGTAACACTAACAGCTAACAGCTAACACTGCACATTTAGCCCTGGGACTTTGACCTGGGAATTTACCTAAGAGTTGATGTTCTAATAACAAAAGTAGCCTTTTGTGTAGGAAATACACAGTAAGAATTTATGGATAGCTTGTCTTTCTCAAAACACCATGGGTTGTTATGTGAATTAAACTTGGCATGATTTACATAATATCCCCACTAGCTCAAGCTGCATGACTCCTGATATTATCTATCATCCTAATATTATCTTACTATGGATTTTTCAAAAGTTAATCAAAAAATGTTTAAAATCTGAACGTGCGAATAGTGGTCTATCCACTCGAGGTTAGCGAGCTATAGCCCCTATTAGTGAGTTACAGTTGATTTAGAGCTTTTAGTTATCATTTGACAGCTGCTGTTTTGTGCTGCATAAAAGGTTTCTAAGTGGATTTAGTGTTTAATAGGTAACTAGATAGTTTAAAAGGTAACTATATGAAGGTGGTGATTGAGATGTACACATTTTCTTCAACATGGCATGGAAAGAGAGTGATGTAACAGATCCAATTTAAACCTGTTAGAGATTTTTTACATTTAGTTTTTTTTTAAGCACTCCAACTGGGCTTGTGTACTTTAGGGGTTATGACCGCGCTAGCTTTAGCAGTTAAGAAGGTGTTCTTTATTGGTTATGAAGGTGTTCTTTAGTGCTTTAGTGGTTATGAAGGCGAGTGCTTTAGTGATTATGAAGGTGTTCTTTAGTGCTTTAGTGGTTATGAAGGCGAGAGCTTTTGCAGTTAGGATGGCGAGAACGTTAGCGGTTAGGATGGCAAGAGCGTTAGGGGTTAGGAAGGTGCGAGAATGAGTGATTAGGAAGGCGAGAGCTTTAGCGGTTAGGAAGGCGAGGGTGTTAGCGGTTAGGAAGGCAATAGCGTTAGTGGTTAGGAAGGTTTGAGAATTAGTGATTAGGATGGCCATAGCGTTAGCGGTTAGGAAGGTGAGAGCGTTAGGGGTTAGGAAGGCCATAGCGTTAGCCGTTAGGAAGGCGTTAGCGGTTAGGAAGGCCATAGCGTTAGTGGTTAGGAAGGCGAGAGCATTAGGGGTTAGGAAGGCCATAGCGTTAGCAGTTAGGAAGGGGAGAGCATTAGGGGTTAGAAAGGCGAGAGCGTTAGCGGTTAGGAAGGCAAGAGCATTAGGGGTTAGGAAGGCCATAGCGTTAGCGGTTAGGAAAGGGAGAGCATTAGGGGTTAGGAAGGCCATAGCGTTAGCTGTTAGGAAGGGGAGAGCATTAGGGGTTAGGAAGGGGAGAGAATTCGCGGTTAGGAAGGTGAGAGCATTAGCGGTTAGGAAGGGGAGAGCATTAGGGGTTTGGAAGGCCATAGCGTTAGCGCTTAGGAAGGTGAGAGCATTATGGGTTAGGAAGGTGAGAGCATTAGCGGTTAGGAAGGGGAGAGCATTAGGGGTTAGGAAGGCCATAGCGTTAGCACTTAGGAAGGTGAGAGCATTAGGGGTTAGGAAGGTGAGAGCATTAGCGGTTAGGAAGGGGAGAGCATTAGGGGTTAGGAAGGCCATAGCGTTAGCACTTAGGAAGGTGAGAGCATTAGGGGTTAGGAAGGTGAGAGCATTAGCGGTTAGGAAGGGGAGAGCATTAGGGATTAGGAAGGCCATAGCGTTAGCGGTTAGGAAGGTGAGAGCGTTAGGGGTTAGGAAGGGGAGAGCATTAGGGAATAGAAAGGCGAGAGCGTTAGCGGTTAGGAAGGCGAGAGCGTTAGCGGTTAGGAAGGCGAGAGCATTAGGGATTAGGAAAGCCATAGCGTTAGCGGTTAGGAAGGGGAGAGCATTAGGGGTTAGGAAGGCCATTGCGTTAGCGGTTAGGAAGGTGAGAGCATTAGCGGTTAGGAAGGGGAGAGCATTAGGGGTTAGGAAGGCCATAGCGTTAGGAAGGTGAGAGCGTTAATGGTTAGGAAGGGGAGAGCATTAGGGGTTAGAAAGGCGAGAGCGTTAGCTGTTAGGAAGGCGAGAGCATTAGCGGTTAGGAAGGTGAGAGCGTTAGCGGTTAGGAAGGCGAGAGCATTAGCGGTTAGGAAGGTGAGAGCGTTAGGGGTTAGGAAGGTGAGAGCGTTAGGGGTTAGGAAGGTGAGAGCGTTAGGGGTTAGGAAAGAGAGTGCTTTATGGGTTAGGAAAGTGGGTGCTTTAGGGGTAAGGAAGACCTGAAGGTGTTTTTCTGTTAAACTCAATTATAAATTTACTAGGACATTTTTTATTATGTTGGAAAAAACTAATCTCTTCCTTTCAGGTGCATTCTGCATGTAAATTAAGTCTTTGATTGTCCTTGAATTTTATGAGACAAACTCATAAGGAATACTGTGCCGTTAAGGTCTGAAGTATGAAGTTTTTCAGAAGATAGAAGGAGCTATATAACATCTGTATACAATATGTCTGAACAGAGTACACTGGCAGAAACATTTAGTTTAAATATAAAATAGTTTGTCTCTATAGGCTACTTAGCTTTGGAATTTGACGTGTCACTGGGGAATTTCATATGGAGTGATTTTTGACCATCCTGTTCCAAAAACTAGTGATTTTTCTATCCTCCTCTGAGGGGGAAAGCAGTGGAGTGTGGCTTTATCCCGGAGCCGCGTTCTCTCCAGAGCGTGAAATATTTCCATACTGACCCGGCCGCCCAAGGAGTGCGAGCATTTCCCCGTTTGTCTGGAAAACTGGGGCGTTAAATCCGACTCCCGGGAGGGCTACCCGGGGGGGGAGGGACAAAGGATTTCCGAGGTCCAGAGAAGAAGCCACTCAGTTAAAGCTCTGCTCTGCTCACTGCGACAGCAAAGCCTCCCACCGCCCAGATCTCTGGAGAGTGCCGGTGGATGATCAGTCCGCTCGGATGCCCAGCCTCAGCGGGGGAGGAAAGACAAGTCTGTGAATAAGGAAGAGACTCCTGCACAACATCCCAGTACTGGGCGACACAAAACAAAACACTGTTTCTTCAGAGGTGTAAGTGGAGGAGAACATGACCACACAGCAACTCGGGGGACAGCAGGGGAAACGGGTGAAATCCCACGGTGGATTAACTTCTCTCCCAACAGAGAGCTGTTCAGTACAGGAGCTACTATTGTAGTGTGAAGTTTTGGATGCTTTCAAGATGCCCACAGACCATCTCTCAGCTTGAGTTAGCCTTTTGACATTAACAAAGGCCAGTGTTGCCATGACGTCCTTTTCTCGCTTTATTGAATTTGTCAGTAGAAGAGGGTAGGTTTCTTTCTTTGGACGAGTATGTGTTTAAACTCAAAGTTAAACACCTTAAAGGACAACTGTGGCCCACAGTCGCAGCTGCAAACGCGGTTGGCGTCATTCGTAAGGGGACGGGGCCAATGTTTACCGCCATGTTTTCTCGACCACAAGAACGAGAGCGCAGATGCCCGGTGGAATGCTGTGGCCGCTATGTCGCACTCCTCCATCTGCGCAGCTGGAGGACCTGAAAGTGCGAGAACGGCATTCACAGTGATTACAGACAGCAAATCAACCTGTGGTTATTTCACTGCGCCTCTCTATTGTGGTGGAGGACTTATTCCTCCACCCCGTCCAGAATGTTTCTCTGTTGCTTCTGGTTAGCAGTGGATTGTATTGCAAAGCATTATCCTTTTTATTTTCCAGAATTCCTGTAGCAGGCATCATTAGGGGTTTACATTAACATACATTTTGGTTAGCTTAGTCATTATTTGGAGAAACGGAAACCGGATGTAACCGCTTTATTTGTCCAGGTTTTTATTTTTTTGTGGCTTTTCCACTCATCTTTAGTGCTCTCGGTGCGTTTAATAAATCCGAAACGGATTTATTTAGACGTTTATGGCTCGGCCTAAGTGAGAGAGCATATTCCCTCTCCACCAAAGCTCATTATACCTTCTGTATATGATGATGCCCCCCGTTGTCTTGTTATCGTGCTGGCGTCAGCAGGGCTCGACACAGCATGGCGGCTGAGATTGGGCCCAGCGCAGCATCCGTCGAGGGATAAAAACACAGGAGAACCCCCACCCAGCCATGGAGACTTTGACGCTGGCGTAAAAGGACAGGAAGTGGGAAGTCGACACTGAAGCGCGGCATGTTTTTTTTTTTTTTTAAGATAGGAAGTTGCTGGAGGACCGCCCCCCACTCTGACTTTTAGCTTGGATGTAGGGATTGAGCCAGACCTCCCATCCTGATCAAAGACTTTATGGAGAGACTTAATGCATTGCATTCAGATAAGCTTTTTGTGAAAAATAAAGAGTGTTTTTGTGTGTATGAATAATGCTAGGTCGTCTGGAGCCAAGTAAGTGGCATCCATTTCTGCCTGACACGCCTCCACAGCACTGGAACTCCCTTTGACAGATTTAGGACCCTGTACTCATTTTGGTCTGAGTGTCACCTTATAAAATTTAAGATTTCTTCCCTTGGCAGATGGTGCAGAGAGCAGTAAATACGCTAACAGTAAATTTCAGAATCTGTCAGATTCCTGTTTCTGCTTAGGTGTCCCGGGGGAAGGAACACCAAAGAATGAGGAAAAACGAGCGGGGGAGACCTTTAAATGTAACACTGTGGCACTCCATTGCCAGAATTTCTAACACAAAAAATGTGCGTTTCTATATAAGTCAGTAGTTCATTGGGAAGGCGAAATGAGTCACCAATAACTGTGGTTGTAGCCATCTAAAAATCATCTAAAAGCTTTGCAAGTCATAAAGGTGCAATATTTTTTCCGGGGGGCAGGGGTGGGGGTGGTTTCTACAGATGTGGGAGTTGATTAACAGCAATCCTCTCGTTAAATTCCCTCTGACCCCCAAATGACACTTGCTAATCCTTTCAAGGAAGCTCTGCTATGCGATTTAATTCCCTCCCTCCCCTTTGGCACCAGTTCCTTCAAATTTTGCCTGAAGGGTATATCAACAGATTGATTAAGATGGACTATACAAATCAACGGTCTACCACTGGCCCTATCGTGGCATGGCATTAGTCCTTGATTTAGGCCTTGGGTTTGGACTGAGTCTATTTAAAACTGATATGTCGAAAGATCCTTCTGGATTCTGAATTTTAGCAGAACCAAGACTTGTGTATGTTACTGATCCAGTACAGCGAGCTCCAGGGATGTGACTTGGACAGGAAAGAGAAAGGGGAAGCTAATAGCGCGAATGTGGCTACCCAGGGTTCCTCTCACGGTCGTCGGCATGGCTGAACGTGAAGCAGCCTGATGACGGATTGACCCCTTGGGGACAGGGCGATCCGTGGCGTTTTCGTTAGCATGCCGCGTACGCCACTAGTTTCTGTTAGCCAATGGTGTTGAGGTGTTAATTGGGGTGTTGTTTTGTTGCTGCGCTACTGGCTTGGCTACGAACATGTGGCCCTCCGAGAACTAAGTGTTAAACTGCTCCTGGCCGTGACTTTTGAGGTGCAAATCTCTTCCTGTCGACTTTGTTTAGGGTCACTAAAGCCTCATTTAGTTTTTGTGTTTTGTTCTTAAAATTGCTGTAGTTTCAATGATGATGCTTATTACCTATAAAAATTGAATTTTCTTACCAGAATCGTTAAAAAAAAAACCTGATGATTCTCAATCCTGGTTTTTGTCCTTACCTATCTCTTAGTTAATTATGGTCGATTGAGCTGCTAATTGAAACGCTATTGTGTCAGTTTGTCAGTCTATTCTTATAGCGGAGGTTGGCGAGGATGCCAGAGATAGTTCTGGTTTGATAGTTCTTGAAGATCTGTGGGATGGTGGCTGACCCCTGCCCTAGAACTGGTAGGACAAAATCAACTATAATCAAGATCTCAAGTTGTAATACAATGTACTTACACAAAGCATATGTTTAAGTCAAAAGCATACATTTAAAATATGTTTAAATCATAGATGTTTATCCTTTTACCTCAATAAAAAAAGGTGAAACTAAGATTTAGTTTACTAATAGTTTAAATTTTAGGTAAAACTGGGTCCCTAGAACCATTATTTGGAACCACAGCAATAATTTCTCCAATACTACTATCATTATCTGTCGCTTTACCCAGGTGCTCATCCTTCCCATGCCTACAAGGGGCGCTGTTAGAGCGTTTCCCTCACAGAACCAGAATAAAAGGTCCAAACGGACAGGTGATGAGGTTATTTATTATGAGCAGAGCTGTGTCATAATGGATAGACCGTTTTTAAACGTTTCCCGGGAGGGGGAAACAATACGGTCCACCGGGGAAAGGAAATCCAATTAGGGCGGTGCGCCCGCGGCGATCCCCCCCACCGCCAGTCCGGACTGCGGGTGGCGGCCGCTGATTAGGAACTCTGGGCTTTCTGATCTTTCCACAGGGCTCCAAACGGGTCCTGAGATCAAACGAGTATGTCCTCCCACCCAGCGGCCTGATGGAGACAGACCTGGAGCTCACCTTCTCGTTACAGGTAAAGAGCGCTCTGGAAGCCGCGACCATCTCCTCCCGCGCCTCCCGAGGCACCAGCCCAAACCCATGTTCGGTGTGTGTTGCTCTCTGCAGTATCCGCACTTCCTGAAGAGAGACGCCAACCGGCTCCAGATCATGCTCCAGAGGAGGAAGCGCTATAAGAACCGCACCATCCTGGGCTACAAGACGCTGGCAGTGGGCATCATCAACATGGCTGAGGTGTGACACGCCTTTCTGCACCTCCGTGTGGTTCAGCCGTTTGCTCCCGACGCATCTCCGCCTTGGTTTTTACCCACACTGTCCTCCCAGCACCTGTACCATACCTTCATCTGGGTTTTTTTGTTAGAAAGTACCCACACGGTCCTCCCAGCACCTGTACCACACCTTCACCTGGGTTTTTCTGTTAGAAAGTACCCACACGGTCCTCCCAGCACCTGTACCACACCTTCACCTGGGTTTTTCTGTTAGAAAGTACCCACACGGTCCTCCCAGCACCTGTACCACACCTTCACCTGGGTTTTTCTGTTAGGAAGTACCCACACTGTCCTCCAAGCACCTGTACCACACCTTCACCTGGGTTTTCATCAGAACCCGGGGGCCCTGTCCTTGGGGAATGCACGATTTGTAAACCAGCTAGTGTCGTTAGCAAATGAACAGAGCTTGTCTGGCTGTTGTTTATGTGCCACAGATGAATGGTATTCACCGAGCAAACACAGAGCAGTGATTGAGATTGTGCGCCATCTGGACCAGAGTTTGAGTAGGACTCCCCTGTGGTGGTTGTTAGGCCCCCATGTCTGGACGCAAGCATTTGCCTGCGTGTTTTTTTGTGTGTCTATGCGTGTGTCTATGTGCTATGTGTGTGTGTGGTTATTGAATGTTGATTTGTGTTTCTCCGCTGTTTTTCTTTGCTCGATTTGACTGATTGAAATGATTTTTTGGGAGCAATTGGCACCCCACAGTGCAGCCCCTTAAAATCCCTTGTTGAATGTCAGAAGTGGAAAATCCATGTTATTTTCACGCGTACAGAAAAATCCTTTCAGTGGATTTTTCATTTTGATTGGCGGCACCTTCCTCACAGGAAGGTCATGTTGGTGCTGAATCACCACTTGACAGAATGCAGAATGCCTGATGTGTGTATTGTAAAAGCATCGTAGTTTTGAGAAAAGGGAACCTTTTAAAGTGCGAAGCATTTTACGGTACCCGTTATAAAATGGACCAGATCGGGCCTTGGATCGGAGGTTTTCCAAATGTCCATAAATCTCGAAGAAGCAGTATTTTCTAATTTTATACTGTGAGGTTACCGTTCCTGTGAAGGTATTCTTGAGGATAGCAAGATGAGGTTTTTTGTTTTTTTACTGTGATGTGTGAATATATTTTTTCCCCACGTCTACTTTTGAGTGGGTTTCCTTTGATGATTAAATTTGAAGAGCCAAATATAAACAAGACCTGTTCTCATTATTCAGTGATAAAAGTGGTGTGTTGACAGGGGTATATCTGGTGAGACTGTGCAGGATGAATAAGTATAAATCGGCTGAGAACTCCAGTGAAGTAGGACTTTCGCTTCTGAAGTAGCCTCTTCCGCCCCTCCGACCACTCGACAACCTTTTGGAAGCGTTTTCTGTTCTACCTCTCAGCACTGGTTAAGCTCGCCAAGGGAGAGAGAATTTTCCTTTTCCTTCACAGAAGTGAAGGATTTTAAAATGGGCTCGATTTGCGTGAAGCGGGTTGACCCCCTTTTGGGTTTTTATTTCCATTTTACTCGACTGTTGCTTACAGTCTCTTTGCTTACACGGCGGTCTTTGCCTTTGGCTGTCGAGCATCAGTTCCACAAGCTCACCGTATTGCAAACCTATTGCTGTTTTCAAATTGCTGGGAATGCTCAATACGCTACGAAGACGGAGGAGCAAATTAAATCCTGTTGTCGGCTGCCTGTTACATGAGACCGTTTGGGCGAGAGTTTAAAAGATTGATTGATGATCAGATCAACAGCGTTTGCAGAGAAAGACTGAATATTAAAGCCAGAGAGGGTGTCTGACGTCTAGATGTTTGGACCCGTAGATGCAGAGATCTCATTTGTGCCACTGAGAAAAATTTCATGAAGTTAAATTAGGGAGCCAAGGCCAGGGCCCCGCTGTGTTTCTTTCCCAATGAATTGAGTCTGCGGTTTGGAGATGAATTTGCTTGCGGGCTGTTTTTTTTTTTTTTTTTTTTTGCTTCGGGGCAGTTTTGCAGCTCCGTTCTCCTGACTTAACACTTACCACTCTGTTGATGTTCTACCCAAGCCCATGGTGAAGGCCTTGCGTGCGTTCAACCCTCTGGCAGCTTCAGGGGGCGTCTGTTTTGTACCGAGAGCGAGCTTGTACCACCTCCTTGGAGAAGAGGAGGACAGGAGGTCTGGAGGTAGATCTGTCACGGGCCTCCCCCATCTGTGCGCAGGTGATGCAGCACCCCACAGACGGCGGGCAGATCCTGGGCCTCCATAGCAACGCCAAGGAGGCACCAGTCCGAGCGGCGGAGATCAGTGTTTACTCGCTGTCTAGCCAGCCAATTGACCACGAGGACGGTAGCGTGCAGCCTGGTACCAAGACCAAAGCGTCAGGTGGGTAAACGGTTTGATGCCAGAGTACCCCCCCATACCCATCCCTCGCCATGTAACCTTGGAACTTAACAATGGTTTTCAGCATTGGACCAATTTTAAGGTTTCTGTTGTGCCATACGGAAACTTTAACCCTGGTCAGCAATACTGATATAAACCCCTCTGTGGAAGGAGATGTGTTGGGCTGAAACAAGAAGTGTTGGTGGTTGGGGTTTGTCAGGCTGCGGTCTCGTTCAGGACAAACTCAGAAAGGCAGGTTTTTGACCCAGGGGCATTGCGGAGCTGACCGGTGTTGTGGGGTGTCTTCTCACACAGACCGCTCACCTGACATGGACAACTACTCTGAGGAAGACGATGACAGCTATTCCTCTGAGCAAGAGGCTAGTGATGACGCTGTTCACGCACAGGTACATCCTCACACGCGCACAAACACATACACACACACACACAGATGCGCACACACACACACACACACACACACACACACACACACACGCGCGCACACACACACACACACACACACACACAGACGCGCACACAAACACACACACACACACACAGACGCACACACACATACAGACGCACACAAACACACACACGCACAAACACAGACGCACACATACACACACACAGGCGCACACACACAGACGCACACAAACACACATACACACACAGGCGCACACACACACGCACACACACAGACGCAAACACACATACACACACAGGCGCACACACACACGCACACACACAGACGCACACAAACACACATACACACACACACAGACACACACAAACACACACACACACACAGACATACACACAGACGCACACAAACACACATACACACACACAGACGCACACATACTCACACACACACAAACACACACAAACCCACATACACACACACACACACACACACAGACACATTGGGGAAGAGGTTTGTGCATCTTTAGGCTGCGGCCTGTCGTTCAAAAATGGGCTTCCTGCCCCTCTGCTGGTAGTGTTGTACAGAGACGAGTATAGTTGGAACCAGATAGAAATACACCAGTTCCCCAGCCTCGCCTTCTAGATCCATTAGCCCTCTTTTTCACTTGTTTCAGGACCTCTACGATGAAGACGACGAGGTCCGAAAGCCAAAGAAATCCCGGAGAAAAATGGTTCGCACCATTTCCATGACGAGGGTAAGGACAACAAAAAGCTTTGCTCTAAAGTGCTGGTAAAAAAACCCCCAAAACAACTAAAGTGCTCTACATTCCCCTTAGGAATTCTGTTGAAAGCAGGCTCATGATCACATCTCTCCTGGTTGCACAGTGTATGACCTGACAGCCTTGCTTGTTAAGCTTTTTAAATGCGTAGGATGTTTAAAAAGACGATGAGAAAGACACTAGGGTGCGTTTGCGTGTGGTCTGAAGCGTTGGCCGGCCGGCCGGCCGGGCCCGTCTCCTCCATTCTTCGAGGCCTAAGCGCCGTTTCAGTCCTCTCGAGTTAAAGAGGCGTCTTTGGATCCGGCTCTTTGTCTGCTGTCTGGCTAATGTAAACGCACGGCTTCCTCGTCCCACTCCTTCAGCTCTGTTTCCAGGGGCATAGCTCTCTCTGCGTTGCTCTTTCTGCTTGACCCAGTTAGCGGTTTGCGAAGCACCGCTGGTGTCTGTGTGTGCGCGTTGTTCTCTCCCGGGCAAGCAGATCCCGACCCGTTAACCACTGCGAACGGTAAGGGTGGGGAAATGAGGGCTTTGTGTTCGTGTGATTTCTGGACCTGCCGAGGAGAAAAAGAAACCATGCTGGCTTTCCAGGATCGAGCTTTTGCTTCTCATTTTAAAGTCTGCACTCTTTCTCCACAGCAACCCAACTTCAAGCAGAAGTTTGTGGCCTTGCTGAAGAGGTTCAAAGTGACGGACGAGGTGAGTTTGGGTTTGGATGGGTGTCTGGGGCTGGTAGGGAGGAACTCTGGTGTTAGTTACAGTTTTACATTTTAGTTCTATCCAAAGCAACTTACACAGCTTACAATTCCATCCACTTATACCGCTGGAAATTCTACTGAAGCAACACTACCTGCTGCCTAGTTGGGAAGTTGTTGGCTATAGTGTATATCTGGGGCTGGTAGGGGGAACTCTGGTGTTGATTGGGAGGGACGTATAACACTAATGGTGTATAACACTTTGGTCAAGGGAGAAAACTTTTATTACCTCACTCGACAGCTGCACTTCAAGCAGTTTTGCAACATTGTGGCTCCGAGCCAATAAACCCTGAAACATGGCCTTCATTAAACAAAACCCCTGGATACTGACTCACCAAACTGCCTATTAAAGCCTTATATAATGTGCCTAAGACAAATAAGAAGACCAACTATTCATGGCAGAGATAAATGTTCTATTATCGCAATAAATAACGTTCTTATAATATTGTTTTTTCAGCAAGATTCCCTTGATGGACACACAATCTCCCGGTGCTTCTGAGATGGCTGCTCTGGGAATGCCAGCTGATCTAATTAGAGAAAGTTAATTAGCTCTCTGTCGTTGCTTTGCCAGCTCCTTCCTGTAAGGCGCGTCACAGTGCTTTGTTGTGACGGCCATAAGGGACCAGAATTAAACGTATCGGGTCAGCAGTACACGTTTTGATGTGCATGTGGTTGCCACAGCATAACTGAGTTGCCTAGACATTGCTGTAACATTGTATAAAGCAGCTCTCGGCCCCCTTGCCACTAATGAAGCTAGCCCTGCAGCCAATGTCTGGGATTTCCCCTGTAAGCTTGAGACTGAGAGGACTCGCCGCCAGCCTTTGGGGTTGTCCGCCAGTGGGGTGGTCTCTATGGCCTCCAGCAGGCTACTTCCTGCACGCTCTTGTGGGGTCAGTTGCCATGGTTTCCAGCAAGCTCCTCCACGCATCTGCCCAGTGGGCCTTATCACTGCGTTTGACTTAATAAATTTGATCTGTAATTGTTCTGGAAGTTAGGTGCACGCAGAAGGGGGTTTGGTTTTTTCCACAATGTCCCGTCTTATGGTTTTTCAAAGTGTCCTATTGCCACAAGCGCAGAACCTGTTTTTTTGTTTTTTCCCCCCTGTAGTGTTTTTTTAGTGCGTTTGGCTTTTAGAAGGCAGATTTTTCTGCATCGACTAACCTCATATAAATAAAAATGCTGAAACAAAACTTAGCTAGTAAAAATAACCTGTCAATGCCAATGCGCTTTATTTTTCCGCAAGAGGAGGTGAAATATATTCCTGGAGATGTTTCCTGGATGCGCGATCGAAACCAGCCACTAAGAGCTACTGGCATCTGACACTTACTACCACACCTGTCCCAGGTGTCTTCCGGTGCCCCTGGGTCCTGCCTCACCCTGCAGGGGGCAGCGGTGAACCCAGACCGGCTGTTCGGTGAAAGTTCAAACGTCGTCTTGATCTCAGCAGATCAGGGGCAGAACAGTAAACATTCAGGAAGAGGATTTCCTCCGTGTCTTGTGGCCCAGCTGCTCTGTGTCCGTGCCCCTGCTGGAGGGCGATCTCTGCAGCCAGGCCCTTTCCAGGATAGACTCGGTGAACTCCGCAGAAGCCCGGCTCCAGCACCAAATTTGGAGCTGTCAGTCATCAGCAGTTCGAAAGAATCAATCACGGCTTTATATTAAAAAAGCACACAAAGTCGGATGAGTTTATTAAAAACGGAGTCAGTTTCTACAGATTCCAGATCTTATCCGTCTCACACAGAAATTCTCATTAAGACCAAACGAAAGCCATTCAAAACCTACTTTAATCTTTAATCTTTAGTCTGCTACCTGTTTTTTTTTATATATTTTTTTATTATTATTATTTTTATCGACTTTCCAGTAGGTGTTTGATATATAACTCTATAATCACACGTTGTTAATTGAGAAGAATTCTGATAGAGAAATCCCACTTGTATGGAAGATAAAATAGCTGGTTGATATCCTGCAGTGTTATGCAGGAAGTTCAGATCGTTCTGCCACTTCCCCGTCGTCTCGACTGAAGAACCAAAAATCTGTCTCTTTGGTCTACTCCAGGGGAGCTTGTGAATAACCAGCTTTGCCGACAGGTTCTGGACTCGGACCCGGTGGACCAGACCCAGGAGGTGGAGGAGGACTTGGACCTGCTGTACGACAGCCTGGAGGTGTACAACCAGAGCGACAGCGGGCCGGAGGTGGAGGACAACGAGAGTGTCCTCAGCACGCCCAAACCCAAACTCAGGTATTTGGGGGTCCTGGGTGGACTCGACCAGAGACCTTTTTGATTATTATCTCGTGCTGTGACGGTGCGGTGCTGGTGGTTCTTTTCCTCGCTAAACAGACTGTAGGTACGGTTGTGGTGCTGTTATGTGTTCTTTTCCTCCCTGAACAGATTGTGTGTGTCCTTGTTTGCAGGCCGTTTTTTGAAGGGATGTCCCACTCCAGCTCCCAGACAGAGATGGGAAGTTTGCGCAGCCAGAAGAGCCAATCAAGAGACCCCGCCTCTCCTGTGAGTGACACTGTGAAGAACCCTCTCCTGTACTCACAGGACAGTGATGGTATAAGACACTGTGAAAAACCCTCTCCTGTACTCACAGGACAGTGATGGTATAAGACAATGTGAAAAACCCTCTCCTGTACTCCCAGGACTGTGATGGTATAAGACACTGTGAAAAACCCTTTCCTGTACTCACAAGACAGTGATGGTATAAGAAACTGTGAAAAACCCTCCCCTGTACTCACAGGACTGTGATGGTGTAAGACACTGTGAAAAACCCTCCCCTGTACTCACAGGACTGTGATGGTGTAAGACACTGTGAAAAACCCTCTCCTGTACTCACAGGACAGTGATGGTATAAGACACTGTGAAAAACCCTCTCCTGTACTCACAGGACTGTGATGGTATAAGACACTGTGAAAAACCCTCCCCTGTACTCACAGGACAGTGATGGTATAAGACACTGTGAAAACCCCTCCCCTGTACTCACAGGACTGTGATGGTATAAAACACAGTGAAAAACCCCATCCTGTACTCACAGGACTGTGATGGTATAAGATACTGTGAAAAACCCTCTCCTGTACTCACAGGACTGTGATGGTATAAGACACTGTGAAAAACCCTCCCCTGTACTCACAGGACAGTGATGGTATAAGACACTGTGAAAAACCCTCCCCTGTACTCACAGGACTGATGGTATAAGACTCTGTGAAAAACCTTCCCCTGTACTCACAGGACTGATGGTATAAGACACTGTGAAAAACCCTCCCGTGTACTCACAGGACTGATGGTATAAGTCCGTAGGGCCGCTCAGTGCTCCTGTTAGGCCGTTCCAGGGATATCCCGGTGTTTATGAGATTATCACACCCTGGGCCTGCAGATGGACGGGGAGAGCCACACCGTCTTACCCCCCGTCATTACTGCATGTGGTTGTATTTTCAGAGCTCGACCTCAGCGGTTCGCTGGTCATCAGATTTGACGGCATTGTTGTCCATTTGTAGGACTTTTGGGAAACATGGTGCTGATAGCTAAATTTGGAGCCCCACCCACTCTGTTGTAGATTAGGGTGTGACACAGTGCATTCTGGGCTCTATGGTTAAAAAGGCTCTGTCAGCGACTTGCTGAAGAACATCAAACCCTATGTATCTCCAGACTCCTAGATAGGAGTTATGTCTATTTCTGTGTCCATTGAAATGCAAGTTGGCCTCAGTCCGGAGCCGTTATTGAAACCGTATGTTTGAATACAATCCCATAAAATGATTTTTCTGCACAGGAAATGGCAAGTTAAGCAGAGGTCGTGGGAAACTTGTTTCTTCCCTCCCATGTTTTGTAATCAATCAATTTAACTAAGTTCAGAAATCACTCTGCCTGATAGTCAGGAATATTTAGCATGCCAAAGAAATTACTGGCTCAGGAGAATGAATTGATTCTTACACGGTGTGGGCTTTAACTTGTCGTGCTTTGTTGTTCAGCGTACATCACAGCAGTGCCTCCTAGGGGTGGTAGTTAAAAAATGTTTTTGTTTAATGAATATATGAATGTTTTTTGTCTTGCAGAGCGGAGACTTCCTGACCATAGACAAGGCCAAGGTACCTGGGGCCAGGTATCCAGACGACGCTGTCCCAGAGCCCTCTCCTGGGGTCAGGTTTTATCCAGTGCTGTCATCCGTTTCATTCCCCTCTGTTTCTTTCGTCTGTTCCCCCTCGGCTCCCATGGCGATCTCTTCCACACTGGTATTCCTCTCTGCGTGCCGGTTCCTCTCTGCGTGTCAGTTCCTCTCTGCTCTCTGCGTGTCAGTTCCTCTCTGCGTGCCGGTTCCTCTCTGCTCTCTGCTCTCTGCATGTCAGTTCCTCTCTGCTCTCTGCGTGCCGGTTCCTCTCTGCGTGTTGGTTCCTCTCTGCTCTCTGCGTGTCGGTTCCTCTCTGCGTGCCGGTCCCTCTCTGCTCTATGCGTGTCAGTTCCTCTCTGCATGCCGGTTCCTCTCTGCATGCCGGTTCCTCTGAAATTAGCAGTGATCCATTGTGCATGGGCAAGACCATGTTCTTTCATTTAACAAATCAAATTTATTATTGTTTGCCTCTTCTACACAGGCAAGCTGTGTCGGTTTTCGTTCTAGCGAGCTCAGTCGTCAGAGTGCAGATTTGGTCTTTTTCTGTCTGCTATTATTTTGTGTGTGGTTCACTGGAACGTCGGCAGCGGTTGAACCCTGGGTTTTGCGTTCACTTTCAGGACGTAAACGAGGAGGACCCAGGAACTGGGACAGGGACGGTGGAACCCAACAGCGGCTGGGACGTCAGCACCGACCGGCTGGCCAGCTCGCTGGGAAAGCTGTGCAAGGCTGAATCCCAAAACCACATGTCGCCCAGGTACGACCCCCGGTGCACCCTGCGTGAACGTTGGTTTTACGCATTGTGTATGCCCCAGGTTCTTCTGTCTTTTTTTTGTTAGTATGATGTACACGTAGCCGGCATGATTACGCAGTAAACTGCAGACACACCACCACAGTTCAGGGTGCTCTGTTTGGTGGTGAAGAAAGCCCAGGTGACTCAGTGACTGTTTACTCCGCTCCGGTCCTGGGGGAGTGCCTGGCTCAATTAAACAACCAACCAAACCTCACAGACGCCACAGGCAGCAGATGGCCCGGTGTCTTCTGGAAGTGGGCCTCTGTCGGGCGGTTTCCATGGCGCCTCCCAGGCCTGAGATGTTTCTTCCCCCGTCCCACAGCAAAGCAGAGACCAACCGGCTGCACCGGAGGCCTCGCAGCACCTCCATGAAGGACCGGCAGAACTCCAAGGCCCAGAGCGACCGGACCGCCAGTGTGGACAGTGAGAGCTCCCCAGACTCCCGGCTCGCTGCGCAGGCAAGGATCGCCGTGTTCCCTGACCTCACAGAAATGTATGGAGCAGTTGGCTCAGGGTTGCCCTTGGCTCTTTTGATTTGCTTTGCGTGTCTCGTCCTCAAAGTCAGGACTGACCAGCTTCTTTTTTTTTTGGATCTGCTGCAGGGACCACCTGGTCTGCAAACTGGCTCTTCAATATGCAAAAATACAGAGGGCACTCTGTCCTACCTGTGTCTTACCACTTCTCTGCCATCTCTAGGTGCCCAGGAAGTCAGTGTACGACCAGCTGAACCAGATCCTGATCTCTGACGAGCGGCTGCCCGAGAGCATCATCCTCATCAACACCCTGGACTGGCAGGGCCAGGTGAGTGGGAAGCAGGTGTGGTACACAGGTACACAGCTCCAGGTACATGGTGGGTTCAGACACCACAGGGTACACCCCTGTCTCATGGGGGCTCCAGGTACACAGAGCTAAACACCTGCTTGCATTGGCTCCAGGTACACAGAGCTACACACCTGTCTCACGGGGGCTCCAGGTACACAGAGCTAAACACCTGTCTCACGGGGGCTCCAGGTACTCAGAACTAAACACCTGTCTCACGGGGGCTCCAGGTACTCAGAACTAAACACCTGTCTCATGTTTTCTGTACATACCCAATTCTACACTCATGCTCAGGTTGTCTACAGGTACACCAGTCTACACGTTTGCTCAGGTTGTCTTCAGTTATAGAGGCGTATGAACCTGCTCATGTTGTGTTGGGTACACAGATCTACACACCTGCTCGGTTAACTACAGGCACAATAGTCTACACACGTTCTCCCCCTGACTCCCATAAGCCTTATAGAGTTTGGTGGATATGGGCTTACCCTAACCAGGCTGCCTGGAGCTGGAGACCTAGAGCTCACCCTCTATCCCTGGGAGTACTGTAACAGGATGGCCCGGCCATTGTGGGTTTTCACTTTTTCAGTTCAGCTTCATTACAGAGATTTCATGTGTAATTTTCCCGTCTACTCTTAAGTTTAAAGACACAGATATGATTTATTTATTTATGATGGTGCATTTTAGCCAGTTCTGGGGATCAGCGGTGGTAGTCTCGGTGAGAGCGACTGTGGCTGAAACACAATAAGGCAAAGAGTTCTTTAATCTTGGGCTGAAACAGTCGAGAGAGTCATTTACAAATTTCTCCAGCTAATCCCGTCTTCAGAGATTTGGAGCGGTGAACCCGCATCCTACAACTAGGATATGAAATAAATAAGTGCAAACGAATAGAAGAGTGACTCTCGACACCTCTCGCCCTTCATCAGTACCTGGCGGAGGTTCTTCACAAGCAGAAGCAGCCGATTGTGTCCACCTGCTCCGCTGCTGATGTGCAGGCCGCCTTCAACACAATCGTCACCAGGATTCAGAGATTGTGAGTTTGGGCTCTGTCCGTATCTGTGGTCGCTTAGACACACTATAAACACACATGCTGTTAATGCACAAGATTGACGGACAGGCTGTTAGCACACAGGACTAAGGACATGCTCTTAAACACACGCAGGACTTAGGGCGTACTGTTAACACACTAGAGTGAAGGACAGGCTGTAAAAACACCCTGCACAGCCTTGATAATCTGTGCAGCTCCTCACCTCTGTGTCATAGTCTGCGCAGCCCCTCACCTGTGTGTCATAGTCTGCGCAGCCCCTCACCTGTGTGTCATAGTCTGCGCAGCCCCTCACCTGTGTGTCATAGTCTGCGCAGCTCCTCACCTGTGTGTCATAGTCTGCACAACTGCATTTGAGGTCACACTCTGCGTCTGAATTTTATCCTTTAGCTGCAACTGCAATGCCCAGACCCCGCCTACGATGAAGGTGGCAGTGGCTGGGGACCAGAGCTACCTCAGCACCATCCTGAGGTTCTTTGTGGAGCAGCTGGGCAACAAGACGCCCGACTGGCTGAGCTACATCCGTTTTCTGGTGGTCCCTGTTGGTAAGGCAACTAGCACATTCAGACCCCTGAACACCCTGCAACCTGTGATTCTGTGATTCTGTGATTCTGCAGTCCTGCAGTTGTACTCCAAGCAAGGCACAGAACACAAACCCCTGTTGCACATATACAGCTTTATAAATGGGTTAAATTGTACCATTTGTTTGTTGCTTCAAAACGTGTAAGTCTCCTTGGATAATGATCAGTTATTTGCTCTGGTTCAGAGCTAAGCAATTAACAGAAGCCTATTAATGTGCATTATGCATTGGCTTGTTATTGTCTGTTGAGTTGTTTGTCTGTGTTACCCTTCAGGCTCTCACCCACTGGCCAAGTATGTGGCGTCCTTCGACAGCAGGTTCAGCAGCATCTTCATGGACACAGCGTGGAGAGAGCTGTTCTGTCGCTCAGAACCACCCCCCTCTGGTACGGCATAAACCGCACTGCCCTCACACTCGTTTGGCTGGTTACGCCTCCCTTTTTGATGGGATTTGCTGCAGCCCAATCAAAATGAAGACCCTGCCCATTTAAGTGTTGTGTAGGTGTTGTGGACCTCACGTGGTGTTGGTGCTGTCTCTCTCCCTCCCCTGCAGACAACATTGACGTGGCAGGGCGTGTCACCCAGTACCTGTCTGGGGCCAGTGTGTCTCACCAGTTCCCCATCTCCGAAGCCATGCTCACCTACAAGCAGAAGAGGTGAGGTCTCTGTGTGTGTGTGTGTGTGTGTGTGTGTGTGTGTGTGTGTGTGTGTGTGTGTGTGTGTGTGTGTGTGTGAGTGTGT
>JAOYSI010072963.1:0-20674 GCA_025775065.1 Hiodon alosoides | reverse complement strand
ATACCTTGAAAGCTGAGGATGATAAATGAATGCGTTTGAAAGTGGAATTCTATGCATTTTGTTGCCAGCCAGTCTTTCAGAAGAATTTAAGGAGCCAACAGACGGCTAACAACAGATTACTTTGGAAAATCACATCAACTTTTTCTGCAATTTTTAATAAACAAATTGCAAAAAGGTCATCAAGTTAATGGTGGTGTTCGGCCTCCACGGACCGAAGTGTGTCCACTTTGAAACCTAATTGCCAGTGGCAACCGCATTTAAAGTTGAGAGAGTAGTCAAGCTAAGAATCTTTGATATGAGCTATATATTATTTCGTGAGAAATATCTAAGTCTGTTTATTATGCTTGTACTCTGCAAAATCAGTTTCTGCCTTAAGTGCTAGAAACTTACAATCTTGTTTGTCTTCGGAATACTTATTAATCAATGTCTGTGCCCGAGCCTTGGGTGGTGGAAATAGCTCATTTGTTTTCCCTTTCTTCTAAACTGCTGTTCTGGGATGAGCCCGATGCTGATAAATACTGCATATCTGCAGCAGTGGGAAGACCTGGAAAGACATAGAGACCAATGCATTTAGATTATATTGTTTGTGGCTCTGGTTAGCCTCTTTTTTTCTTTTCTTTCAAACTACCTTTCTGACTTAGCTCTTTAATTGGTTGTCTTTTTTACTAAGTATGGACATTCAAACCATATCAACTATTCAAATCAAAACTTGGACCTTGAGATGAAGGAATTGTTTATAGTTAATGTTTTATCTCATGTAAAACAGAAGGAATACATTCCATCCTAATTTAAGTTATGTTTTCAATGAGGGCGCTCTACGTGAGCTATAGGAAGAATTATACAGTTATTTAATTATCTCTTGATATTTGGTCATTCATCCTCAATTCAAAGCCTCAGTGTGAATCCCTTACTTTCCCCTTGAATTTCCTATTTATTTTTACCAATATAATGTAGCGTTTAGCACTAGAGCTGCTACTACGCGTAGTTTCAAGCATCAGACAGACACCGATTTCATAGGAATCAATGCTCTTTATTTCACGCATGCGCTTACGACCGTCTTGACAAAGACAGAGCTGGCAGCGGAAAGAACTGAACTGACATACAAAACACAGAGAGAGCCCTCACCTGCACAGATAAACCCGTTCGCGGTGAGGGCAACAAACCTTAACTCTACGAACTGATAACATGCATGTTAGCTAAACAACACAAATGCCAACAACATTAAACACAACCAACACGTATAACACATTATTTACACTGTGGAAACTGACGGTAGCTAGGTTACCCGGGTGGCTACAGTCCATAGCAACGGGGAGACGCATTTCGCCATCCCCGTTACAATATTATATAATCTACAGCATTTTTGAATAATCACATCAGTCACTTTAAAAGACCTTGCACAATGCACACTGGAAAAAAGCCTTTCCATAGCAAGAATGTGTTTTGCCTGCAAATGGCCTGTGGTTATTGTAAGCAGATTTACTTTCTATATTCAAATTCTATTTTATTATTTATTTATTTTTTATAATTCCCTTGGGTTCTCTTTTCATTGATCTGCGAAACACTTTGATAAGTAATATGACAGCCAAGTTCAAGAGTTAGCCATTATGTGCAATGTTTGCCTTTAGAAACAAAACAAAAAAACAGCATTTACATTTTACGTGTTTATCATACAGTAGACGCTCTTATCCTGGGAGAAGTACTTAGCAGAAAATAGGCTGGAATATTTGGTCACAGTGTGTGCCTTATTGAAATTTCTGTTATTAGTGTTTTACATCACCACACTTGCTAGATGATGGAACATAGTTGGAGTTCACGTAGGAATGAAGTGTTCATACACAGTGACTCATATGTACACAGCACACCGCATTGACCCCACTCCAGGAGTGATCAGACACAAGGGGGGCGGTTTTATTTGGCTTGAACAAACATCAAACACAAAAAAAGAAGACTCAGAAACAACAAAAAAAGAAATCTGCACTCAGTAGAGTTGGTCAGAGACATTTCGGCCTCCCAGCCATTTTGACAGGGTGGTGGAGATTTCTCAGCCTCTCCGACCTCTGGACGGGTCAGCAAGGACCTTTCAGAACCCTCGGCCACATGACAGGGTGGTGGTGGTAGCAGTAGCAGAACCTCTGGACAGCAGCAACAGCCCAAAGTACTTCTTCAAAGTACTGTTTGTGGGTCAATCTGGGCCTGGCACAAGACGTGTTCCCAGGTTGTCCCCCCTTTAAGTTCTGAGGGGTTTTCTGGAGGATATTACTTTGGGTGGGTAGTGTTGCATTTTATGTTGATATTAAAATAATTAGTTATAGAAAGTAAATGCGTTATCACCTAAGGTATTAAGTACATTCTAATATATAATGCATTCACATAATAGCTTTGAGCAAGACCTTTTTCATTCTTCACAGCCTTCACGAACGCCTCTCATATCGGTAAGCCACAATTGAACTGATGATTATACAGTAGAAAGGGTAATTAAGACCAAGGAAGTTTCATGCTGTGCTTGCAGGGGACCCTGGATAAATAGCTTTAAAAGGATCTGGCTGTCTAACAACCTTTGCTAAACAAAAAGGAGAGCCATTATAGGTTTACGTTGATTGAATAGCACCTTTATTTTTTCAGTTTGCTTCTTATTCACATTGTTTACAAGCCCACCTTGATTTGGCGTTCTGTGAATTTGCTTGTTCTGATTTCCTCTGCATAATTCACAGGGCCATTAGTGACTCTATTAAAAGTTTTTCTTCACTAATGTGTGAAAGTATGGCTCCTAAGACAGAATGTTCTGAAATTTCAACAGCAGAGGTTTAATAAATCATGCATCTTGTGATCGCTGTTCACAGCCAGACAGGAGCTGATATTCAGACTGAGAACTTCAATACAAAACAGCTGATCATTGTAAAAGCCATGCCTCAGTAAAACAGGACAATAACAGTTTTTTTTTCCCCACCATCTTTGACAGAAAAAAACATTTTACCTCCTGCCATATCTTACATAGATTAGTTTCTGGACTAGACACACCAAAGAACATGCTGAAAAGACTAATATTTAAGGCACTCCAGTTTGAATGTCTTTGCGTCTGCTGAGGGGGACCAGTGCTACAATAAACTGATGTAGAAGGGATCAGCTGTCACTGAAGCTACCAATATTCTTCAAGACCTGAGTTTGTTCGGCCAGAGTAGTATTGTTTTATTAAGCTCACTTGTTCTGAAAGAGGCTTGAAGGACGTGAGATTCACTTACTCTCTTAGGTTTCGTTACCTGGCAGCTCCAATTAACAGCATCCAGTTAATAGCATCCATTAGTAGAAAATAAAATGAGCCTGAGACATTCTATATATTTAGCATTTTATTGGTACTGAAATCACCTGCTTCATCACCAGCTTATAAAGGAATTATTCAGTAATTTAGGCCTGTACGTTTTACAGGTAGCTATTGAAAGATATCAACAAGCTTGCAACCCTTTCTGGCTACCATTTGTCCACCGTGAATGATATACTGCAGTAGGTATATACTGCTAATATGTATTCAGTCTATGAAACTTCAAGTACAAAACATTTCCATAGCTCAGGTTTTGTTCTGAATGTAGATTATTTGTTTTGTATTTGTTTTGCTTACTGTACTACATACAGCAAATAATATCAAGAACCTTTTTCATTTAAAGTAAATATTCAAATATCAATATGCCTGTCTAAACAGCGGTATACTAAACAGCTGAGATTTGTTGCTCTCATAATATTAGTGTAATTAATGTACAGCGATGAGAAGCCCCATTAATCTTCATTGCATATTTTCATATTGATAACATTGGCTTGAGTTCTGTATTTCAGTGGCCTCTCTTTTTGCGCTCAGTTAAATACCCATGATTTATCACTGCATAAATTTATGCCTTTTATCTGTATTTTTGGATGTAGAGGACATTATGAACCATGGGCAGAAAATGTTAAACTGGCTGAGCATTGGTCAGATGCAATTAAAAAGTACCACTACTGCAACACTAGCAACCACCGCAGTTGCACCCATATGTAGTCTTCCAACTAGTCTTCCAGCTGGCCCCTTGTCACTTTGGTCACCTTGAGCCACGGCAGAAAGAGCAGCTCTCTGTGCAATCCAAATACTCCTCACCACGGGGGTGATGCAGCTGAGCCGCCAGAGTCAGCATGTCTCCGAGGGCTTCCAGAGGAAAGATGGGCTTGCACTCTGAATACAGAGTGGGGCTCGCCTGCAGAACCAGGGCTCCTTGCCATTTCAGCCCATTCGGCTGTTCCACCGTTTCGAGAGTGTATGAAAAACGATGTTGCAGGAACACACACACACACACACACACACACACACACACACACACAAACAACTAAGGGACAAGATTAATACAATTAAAGAAGGCTTCATATCTTGCATTGACAGGATTGGATTGGAGAGCCTCATGTCCAAAGCAGCTGAAATAAGGCAGATTTTGTTTGTCAATTTAAAGATTATATGAGCTAGTGACTTTCACTAAATGGCTTTGTTCATTTTGCAACTCTATTATGTCAGCTAAGTATATATATTTTTAGCAACAACGTATTATATGTTGCTATTTACTTCAGCTGCAAATCCAAACAAATTTAACAGTAAATGTCCCCTCACACCCCACATCTGATTTAATAATTAGATGAATGTTAAGGCATTGAGTGCCACCCTGCCATATTAAGTTTTAAAGTGTCATGGCTGAAAGCAAGTTTTTTAAAGCAGTCTAGACAAGAATGACACGTCACAGAATGGATTTTCTCTTGTTATACATTCATTAAAATAGGGATGCCCAGCACAAGATCATGAAAAAGGCATATTGTTATGGCTGCATTAATTTTTTCTTATTAAAGTGAACCCAAAATATTCAACATCAATGTCAATGTCACATTGTTTTTCTGTTTTTCTGCCATTCAAATTAAAAGGCTTAATGAGACTCAAGATCACATTTCATATGCAGAACAACTGGAAAAACTGTATGTATGTCTGAATCTTACTACAATGTCAAATATTTATATTTTTTTATGTTATAGTACTGGTAAGTCTGTGATAAATTATGTTTTAGTTCATGCGACATATAATTCACCTATAGCCATTTGGTTTTCAGTTATTGGAAGTGTAATCTGTTTTTATAGATTTGCATATAGCATTCATTTGACCTTCAGTGGCCTTTCACAAAGGTTTGTCTTTTTTGGATTACTTCCAAAATGAATTTCATTTCTGGCAATAGAATCAGCAGGTTTGCTTGAAACCAAGAACATGCCTCACAATTGATTTACAGGATAAAGTTTTCAGACCGTCCTCGTTTAACCAGGACAAACCTGCATGCCACCTCGACACATTTTCAAGTAAATACATACATTTTCCAAGATGTCCAGAGGCAACAGCCTCACTCCAATCAGCCAGGAGCAAACCCCCCAGTGGACAGACATTTTCTTTGATAAGTTTGAAGATTATTTTTAATTAAGAAATTTTGCATTCAGTTATTGAATGAGCAGTTTAAAGCATCCCGTACGTCTCAATGCGGCATATGTCTCTCCTACATTATCATTTCTCCTCCTCGTCTTCATGTCTTCTTCCCGCATTTACGTTGACCGCATTGAGGAAACGGAAGTATCTTACTGACATATGTTTAATTAGCCCTCCAATTTTTACTAGAGCTGAGTGGAAGTGTGAATCTCCCAGAGCACCAGCTCAAGCAGGTCTGACAAGCTCAATCGACTCCATCAAACCCAAGTCAGACACTATTGACTACCAGCCAGCTTGAGATGAAGTTTGAAAAATATTTTTTATTGACTTCCAGTATCTCTATGAGCTTTAATAAACAAGCCAACTATCCATTTGAGCAAATAGATTCAAAAGCCGAGCTATTCCGCTCTGCATGTGAGGGAAGTCTCTCATTATACCCTTCAGCAGCCTGTAGGGTGCCCAACTCTCCCACTGATTGCTCCTCCTCTGATGTTCCAAGGCATGAAGCGGTCCTCCGCATACTCGTGACTCAATACATCGATCACCAGCAGCATAACTATGTGCTTTTCCCACTGACAAACCTTTCTCTGGTACCTCCTGTGAAACACCGACTTATTTAATAATAATCTCCCCTTCTGTGCACCCAATATCTGTTTGTTCCATTACAACCGCAATACTCAAAACCGATTCATCCTTGTGTGTTGGGGAGGAAACAAAATGCACTGTGTGTTTGATGATTATATAGTCTCAGCAGGAATACATTATGGCAGCATACAAAAAGTGGCGAGATGCAAGGGTAGGCAAAATAGCCATGAAGGTGGTGAAGGTGGAGCTCTCCTAAGATCACAGCCAGACAGCCCAACGAGGGTGGGCCTACTAATAGAGAGCCAAAAGCAAGGAAAGTTCTTTGCACCTGAAGATTACACTGCCAAATTCCACCCTCCATCTCAGTGCTAAAGACGGCAAATAGGTTTTTATTCTAGAGACCAAGTCTGATTCCCAGACAAAGTTTGGTAAACTATTCCATAGTCCAGGGGCTCTAAACAAAACAAGCTAAAATAACAAACCAACGAAAAACCAAACTTAACAATTATACTAACAGATAATATCAGCATTCCCTTCGCCAGCACCGACTCACTTTATTTTTTCTTCTTTCGCCTCCGTTCGCCTTTTCTTTCTTTTAGGTTACTCGTCCTGGATGCAGTTCTCCCGCCCGGCTCCTCTCCCGACTTCCAGCCCCTACTGAGGGATCATAGGCTGTTAAATTATGTTCATGATTACCGCAATCTTCAGCCGGTTCGGGTGGGCAGTTGTGTGGCACACACCTGATTAAGGTACCTTACTTGGAAAGTGAAGAGCCTGTGACAAAGTCATTGAGGTCTTAAGGGCCATTCTACTACCAATGTCTTACGGGCCATAAACATCTACCAATGTTTGTTAATGGAGATGGCATGGCTGTGTGCTCAATTTCAGACACCTGTCATTTTTGCTGATGGCAAAACACTTTTCACTGCAGTCATGCAAACCCAGTACTAACGTATTCATTTGAAAAATGTATAATTCATATTCATAAATAATATGACAGACGGCTACATGAAGGCTATACAATGTCAAATTACCATCTTTTGTCAAAAATACAAGTAATGCATTAAGTACACTCCTACCCACATACCCTTATAACACAGCAACAAGAAAGCTCCTGATACATTGCACAATGTTAACATTGCAGAAACAAACAGAGTACCTACAATAACTCTCAGTTCCAGGTCATAGGAAAATGACAATGAATGGTTTATTTTCGTTTTTGATATGGAATGGACATGTATGTCATGTAATTCCCACAAATTTGGATCATAAGGGGTTAGAAGCCTGTCAATAACGATTGCTGCAAATAAACTGAATGCACAACATTTGACATCCCACATCTGGAAGTTTTCCTTGTAAGGCTGTCCCTGCAACTAGCACTAACTTATTATCACAACTTATACAACGGTTCCCAAATGGCAAAATATAATGTAGTTCCAGCAAAAATGACCTTTTCACAGTTCCAAACCAATCCACACACATTCAAATCTCCAATTCAATAAATTATTTTCAAGGCAGATAATCCCAGATCAAGTCAAGGGATGTACATGTATTCAAAACAAGTCTAAAAATTACTGGGCACCAAAACTTAACAATGGGTAAAACTGGAGTAGGTTGTTTTCGTCGACTAAAAACAATTCAGTGAAGTCTCTGTGTTGCTCGAATTACAGCAGCAAAGTACAGTTTAGAAGATGGAACACCCAGATCTATGCACTAGATCTAACGGTACCAATTTTATAAAGGTAAACAGAAGTTGCAGTTTTATTTAAACAAATATTTAGACTAAGTTTTATACTTAACTTCGGAAAGGCAAAACGAGCTTCAGCTTCGCATCTGGGCTACATCTCCTGCCATGGTTTATTTACCTACAACCGCACGGCTCGCCACGGATTGTCACTTATTTTCTCAACAGATAGCTTATTCTGAGCACAGAATACAATTTTCCTCAAAAGAAGACATGGGGACAGTGATCTTACGTGTCTCATAAACACTATTTATTGATTTATTAATTTATATTAGGTTTTTTAAGTGATAAAATAACCTGAGGTTTTTTGATATTTCACTTGGATTATTTACTTCCCTGGGCAAGCTATGTCTGGAATGCATTTACCCTGCGTTTGTGTGCATTTCAGCGTATGACTTCTCGTATGAAGTTTCATTGGTATTTGAAATTCAAGTCCAAACAAGGAATGTCTTGGCAAATCAGCTTATACTTATGTCAGCAGATAATAATTGCAATAATTGTTTGCTTGTCCATCTATATTGGATTCCAGTGGAGAGATGCCTGACAGACAAACTGAAGCAAACAAATTCAACTTTGTGGACCACAAAAACACACTTCTCATCGTTAAGAATGAGGGCATGATGTGTGAGTGCTTAAAATACTGAACAGGGATGCAACGTGCATGCAGCTGTAAGACCCATGCACAACGATTTCATTCAAGAAAACAGCCACCTCTGTGATTTTGATGGGGATAGAGGAAATTGTTTTCCGAGTTCAAGCCAAAAGCCATGCTTGTATACTATTACATACACACACGCATGTATGATGACGGCAGTGAGATTTTTTTTCTTTGAGGGTGGGGAGGCACTTTCAGGGCTTTTTGAGCTCCTCAGCAGTGGGCAGGAGATATTTGGTCCGGAATTACTGCACTATTTAGAGCGCGAAGATCAACACCTCACAGTTGTCAGTCAGGGAGAACTGAAGCCCCACCAAAAGGGCAAGGCCTAAAAGATTTGCACCCTGCTGTGTGATATAAAATGGAAGCGAAGGGAGAGATCTCAGGCTGTAACACACAGGCAGGCACAGCATTCCTTTGACATTAATGGCAGTGTGGCCATAACCACACAGTAGTAGATGTGGGCAAGAGAGGCAGGTAAGAAAAAGATTCACGGTGCATAATTCAGAGACCTTAGCACCAGTGTCAAAGAGCAGGGGAATGCATACATGTCCTAATTGCCCAACAGAAGTCTTGAGGTAAGCTGGGTTTGCAGCAACAGTGTGCATGACCACAGGAGAAGCAAGCTGAGGCTATATTTGTGTCCCAGGCCAAGTGGCAGGCTGCATAACAGATATCAGAGTACTGGCGTCCATGCTTGTGTTGCCAGGGTGCGGCTGTGCACTTTCATAGCAACGAACACAGTAGCTCCTGTGTTGCAACAACTGCCCAAAAGCACTGTAGTAAACAGTACAGCTCATTTGTAACAGTTTCACAAATGCAGATTGCATGTGAAGGATTTTAAAATTAGATTTCCCAAGCAAAAAAAACCCAGCATAAATCAAACGCATTCAGGTTTGCTGCTACGTTTTATGCAAGTCCATCCATTTGATCTTGAGAACGTGAATTAGGTAATGAGCCGATTTCATTTAAATCCGGGAGTATTTCCAGTGCCAAGTCTACCGCAGTTAAAGCAACAGAGATACAGCTACAGTAATGCATACGTAGGGACGAGCAAAAGATGAATGTGCTAAAAATCACCCAAAGCATAATAATTGCAACTTTTTTTTTCTCCAACAATGAACAAACTAGTTTACATTGATGCAAGTGTCTTCTAGAATGGAGCTTGCCCCCCCTTTATGGTTTTGAGGCTGCGTCACTCAGGCACTGATTTATGGGAGACCTGCTTTGATACTTTCCCTAAGTAGTCATAATTTAAACGGTTTTAAGGCATTTAATATTTAAAAGACATGATGGCAATTGCCCAGAGTGGAGCCAGCTAAACATAACATTTTGAAAGCATTAATATTTCACACAATCAATGCTCCACTCAATTATCTAACAGAGATTTTTATCCACAGCTTATTGCACCCAAACTGCAATGCAGATTCAGAGAGACTTACCACACATTACAGCATTTAGCATAAAAGTATAATACAATTCCATACAGTGCCTGGAACCCAGGTTCAAATCTGGCTCCGGTGTGGATTTTGCAAGTTCTCCTCCTGTTCATGTGAATTTTCTCCCGCCGTCAAAAGGATTGTGTGTTACATGGTGTTACAACGCATTATGTAATAACTTGACAAAATGTTACAAATGTTCACTTCATTATGTAATAACACATTGTAATAATCTGCCGCATTTTGTAATACACAGCTTGAACGCAATCTGTAATAAATTTTCCCTGCATTTTGTAATAAATTATTACATATTGCAGGGGTTATTGCAAAATGTGGGAGTTGCACTTCTATTGAATAAAATTGAAAATATCCATTTTTGGTTGGCATTATGTAATAACCAACCAAAATGGATATCTTCATCTGTACACATTTTTAACGATGAAGCTAAATTAAACTTCCCAAATACTAAATTAGGCCGCCGTTATAGTTGACTCTGATCTCTATCCAAAAAGCCACATAAAAGCCAAGTGCCCAGTGCCAAGGCTACACTTGGTGAAGCAACCTTTAGTCACTATGCTGCGCATCTCTGAAACAGACTCCCTGTCGATATTAAAGGTAGACTAATCCTCAAAACTTTTGAATCAGGACTCAAATCCACACTGTTCATGAATGCTTTTAGTTAAGTTTAGTTATTTAAGTTCTTTAAAAAAAAAATGTAATCTTATTTTTATCTTCACCCCTATTTATTTAATCATTGTTCTTATAAATGTTTTAATCTTTGTAAAGCACCTTAAATTGCCACTGTGTTTGAATAATGTGTTATAAATAAAGTTGCATTGACTTCAAAGAGGGAGAATAAGTTGAGGTGTCTATCGCTGGCTGTCTTGTTTTGTACTGTATGTACATACAGTGGGGAGAACAAGTATTTGATACAATAAAATGCAAATTAATTATTTAAAAATCATACAATGTGATTTTCTGGATTTTTGTTTTAGATTCCGTCTTTCACAGTTGAAGTGTGCCTATGATAAAAATTACAGACCTCTACTTGCTTTGTAAGTGGGAAAACCTGCAAAATCGGCAGTGTATCAAATACTTGTTCTCCCCACTGTATATTAATTTCCATACGACGACGTGCTATAAATCAATGTATTTATTTAGTATACCGGAGGCATGCAGGTTGACTGTCTTGCAGGAAGGCAAACTTCACACACTGAGACTACGCTGACAAACTCTATCTGCGTGTGCTATACCAATTAAAATCAAGCATGGTTCAGTTTCCAATAGGGATATTGGTTACCATCTCATAGTTCTAACATTGCGGTTAAACAAAACTTACCAATTACTGTCATTTATCGTGCAATTGACCCTTGATGCAGACATTTCAATGCTTGGGGTATTCAACTGAGTTTCCCAACTTTTTCGAGACCTTGCGTCGACGTTCCATCCTCAAATCTATCTTAGGGAATCTTTAGCTGAAAGCCTTGACTTGGATTGTAACAATGGCGGTGTCATTAGTATGATGAGGCTCTGCAAAACTGCTGGATGCGGTAGTGGTCTTGCAATGAGACTATGGGAGCCATTCAGCAAAATAGCAAGTGGATGATGGCCTGTGTCCTGCTTAAGATTGTTGGCTATGGTAGATTTTCTTGGTTAAAGCAACTTCAAATTTTTCTAGTTTAGATGTAGTTTAGTAGTTCCCAGATTATTGTTGGGCTATATGTGTGTCTAATATGTAAGCTATGGCCTATTTAAAGTGAAGGACACGAGGACCGCGGAACCGGTAGGGTATGTAAAATATATTAAAAATATATAAATAAAATTAAAATTTTAATTTTAAAATAATTATTTTTTATTTTAAAAAAAATAAAATTCACAAAGGCTAGCCGCCTGGCACTGCGCTTATGACCGCTACTTTGTTAGCTTCGTTAGCTTTAAAGTTTTCCTGACAATGAAACGCCAAAAAATAACAGATTTTTTTGGTGCTATGCCAGGGAAAGTTAAAGAAACTGCAGCTGTGTTCACTTCACCCGACGCTGACCGTGAGCCCTCTGGGGAAGCTTCAAAAGACAGCTTCATATCTTCTGCTCCACCTAAACGGTCTGCTGATGTATCAGACAGCAACAGCCCTGGATGTAACGCTGCCGCCTTGGCTGCCCTAAGGAGCCACACTGTGTCTGGTGTGTCAGCCAACAGTATTTATCTCCAGTCGGTGTTAATTACTTCATCTGCCTTGGGTCCAGCTAACACTGGCCACTCTGCCTGTTCTGTCGCTGGCATTGTTGCTCCTCCAGGTAACCATTTGCCACCTTCTGCCCTGGCCATAGACTCCTCCATCGCCTCTTCACCTCCTGCTTCCAACTCTGCCCCTTGTACAAGCCTGGAAGAAGTCCACTGCTCCAGTGACTGCTGTAGGGATCTGACAAAGTCTCACCAACCAGATGACCCAGCTATTCTCTCGGGTACAAGACATGTACAAGGTGGAACACAGAAAAGCCGGTCTGTTCAACCGCAGTGGTTTAAAGACTTCCAGTGGTTATACTGACTTAAAGACTTTAAAGACTTCAACTGTGTCAAACGCGAGCAAAACTGTTCTTCACTCAGTGTTGCCTTTGGACTATTAAAGGACTGGGTTCGGGGTTAAGAAATACTAATGAACACGCTTTCTCTGTGCTTGGATTCTAAAACTGAAAAAATACTGTGTGCCCCTTTCTGAAACATGAAAGCAGCAAATATCATAGAGAGGCTGCGGCTTACTACAACATGTATTTATCCCAAGAGCAGTCTATTGTGTCCCAGCTTGACGTCCAGGTGAAAGTTAAACAACAGCTCAGACGCGACATGCTAGTTAAGGAGATAACGCCCATCATTTATCTCATGGGTCAGGGCATGGCACTAGATGGTAATGATCCAAAAAAGAACAATCTTTACAAGTTGTTGGAATTACGGGCACAAGATTGTCCTGAAATTTACCAGTGGTTAGCCGACAGAAACTACATGAGCCATGACATAAACAATTAACTGATTAATTCAGTTTCTCCTTCAGTACTGTCCTAGGTTATTTCACCAATTCGTGGGGAGTTTTATGCAATATGAAGATGAAACAAGATACATTTCAGACAAAGAGCAGCTATTGGTTCTGTTCCACTGGGTTGAAGACAGTTATGTCCCTCACGAGGATTTTATTGGCCTATTTGACTTACCTCAGGCTGTGTCCACCATTCTCACTGCACTAAACAACGTTCTTGTTCGATGCAGAATTTTGCCCAGTATGTGCCGTGGACAGGCATATGATAGGGCTGCAAGTATGTCTGGACATTTGAATGGACTTGCAGCAAGCTTTAAACGGGACAATCCTGCAGCCATTTATGTGCATTGCATCAGGCAATATTGACCTACACACTCTCTGCCCAACGAGATGGACGGTGCGCACAGGTGCAGTAAAATCTATGCTGTACTTTCCACTCTGATGACTTAAATAAACGAAGAATCATGATGCCGATAGGAAAGCTGGGGGAATGTTTGCAGCCCTGGACAAATTCAGCACATTCTTTGTCCGGCATTTGGCGCTGATGTTTTTTTCTCCCACTGAACAGCTGGCTAGGACCTTACAGACTGTAAACATATAATTACAGGATGCGCAGAAAGCTGTGGCCTTGACAAGAAGCTTCATTCAAAGAAAGAGGTCAGATCACGTTTTTGAGGAGTTCTACAAAAAAGTTGTGGAAGACTCGCAAGACCTCACAGACGCCCCTGTGTTGCTTAGGCAACAGAAACGCCTTGCTTAACTGGATGCAGGAAGAGAGCCTGCACACGAATTACATAACCCAGCGGATCATTATTGGAGACTATACTTTGAAGTTCTGGATCTACTTGATGGTGAATTGGAGCGGCGTTTTGAACAGAGTGACATGCATGTGGCAGCTATTCTGGAGCACATTATTGTGTCTGCAGCTGAAAGGAAGACGGTCCCTTTCCCGTCTTCCATAGTGAATCTACTACCAGAGCAAATATAACGATCGCAAGTGGAAATGAATCCGGGGTGTGTGTGCTTGAACGTCAGAAAAAATTTAAATAAAATGATTTGGTAGCCATTTTTTTATTATAAAGGCTATGGCAGCCACATTTATCATGGTCAGTGACCACAGGGGAAAAGTTATTTCTATCGTGGGTATCTGATAAGTAGTTAAAACGGAACTGTTAAAACGGTTTGTAAATTAAAATCCACTGCAAATCATCAATGTGTTTTTAGGCTATATGCTGTGGTTGTTTTTCCATTTAATTACATGATACAACTTAATAAAGAATTTACTGTTCCATATTGGCCTTTTGATGTGCAACCATTTGTGGTCTCTTTTTCTGTATAACATTTGCATAATCCTGATTGCTTGAGGGGAGAGCTGTGTGTGTGTGTGTGTGTGTGTGTGTGTGTGTGTCTCCTGAAATTTGTGTGTACCTGTACTTAGATACTGAGTGTCAGTAAAACACTCATTTTCGTGCAGTTTCTATGTCTCTATGAACCCTCAAGTACTGTTTCTATTAAGCTACGGAATACAGTGACACTTCATGTAGTTTTGACCAATGAAAGGTACTACTAATCTACTGAACTAATTGTATGTAACTAATTTTGAGTCAGTATGATTCATGCTAGAATGCATAAAATAAACGTTGTTATAATGTTATAATGATCTTTATGAACGAAGACATCCATTTTGGTTGGTTATTACATAATGCACCGTATTATTACATTTTAATCATAAAAAAGTGCTACTCCCGCATTTTGTAATAACCACCGCGATATGTAATAATTTATTACAAAATGTGGAGATATTTATTACATATTGCATTCAAGCTGTGTATAACAAAATGCGGCAGAATGAAATGAAAACATTGTTAAATAAATCAATATCATGAAAGGTGAAACCATTTATATCATAACAATGATTAAATCCTAACTATTCAATTACTGCTTCGTACATAATTCATGATTCAATAATTTAGCAAACATTTAAAAACACACTTTATATATAAAGTTTTTTTCTATTTAAATGCTAATACTACATTTGCATATACTAGGTTAATTACTGTTGCTGCTTACCACAGAGTCCCAATAGCTGCATTCAATCAATTAAACTTAATGATTAAGTATAACAGAGCAGGGACCGAGGACAGGTGCATCTCATGATGGTTTGTGAACAGTTGCATACCACCGTCACAAACAAACTGAAGCCTATCAGCAGAATTAATAAGAAATGTCACCCGAGTAGACACATAAGAATTTGCAAGTTCAGCTAGATATAATGATGCAAGGCCATTCACTATTTTATACGTCAGCAACAGAACCTTAAAATCTGTTCTAACCTGAACAGGGAGCCAGTGCAGCGAGGCCAACACAGGAGTGATATGCTTGTGTTTCTCCGATCCAGTCAGAATACCAGCTGCTGTATTCTGGACCATCTTTAGACCTTGCATACATATATATATATATATATATATATTGTGTATATATAGTAGTTAAAATAAGAGAAGCCTGGATATAAGATATATTCATTTTAAACAGAGTAATTAGTAGTAGGGCTGAAAAGCTCGCTATCTGAGAGTAATTCTGCCTGACACCTCGCTACCTATTGTAATGGGGAAACCAACAGCCTGGTTGAAGTGTCGAATCAGAGTCTTTATTTCAGCAGTGGTAAAGGGGGCTATGCTTTATTGTGAGTCCCTGTGGAGCCATATAGATAGTCTCTCAGGTTCCTGACGGGGGAATAACCTTTGCGTGTGCCTCCGGGCATGTTCAGCATCACTTTGGCTGCCACTGTGATCGAAAAGTTTGATCCTTCAGTCATCCTTCAAGTCGATTCCAGCAGTTTGAATGACACGTATGTGGTAGAGTCATTATTCATCAGACAAAATTTCTCAAGAAAACTAATGTCTAGTGCTTCCCTCAAAGTCTTTTTGGCTTGGATTAGTAACAAACTAAGTTTTGTCCTCTTCACATGATAGCGAAGAAGAGTGTCTATAAACGAAACTGAATTTTTAAATATTTCCTAAGAAATGAATGACTTTTCTAATACCAGGTATCGGCTTCCCACCCTGTGTGATTTCTAGAGAACATTGAATAGCTGGTTGTAGAAAAAATTAAAAAACACATTACCACCTCTGCTTGACAAAAATCTTAGCTTTTTTTTACAACATTCAGTTCATCAAATCAGTGTAGCTCCTGGAATCTGCAATCACGCCAGCTGTGGTTGTCTCAGTACCGGCCGGCGGTGACGGTTAGCATATGGTTATGTGAAGGAGAGCTGATTGACCCTGATTGTGTCCATCTTGCTGCTAGCTCCCATGAAGGAGATGTCTGAATAAATAGCTTTTTTTAAAGCCTAAATATTAAAATGCTGGGAATCAGTTACTGTTATGCTATGTAGCCATACAAGTGAGAGGGAAAAATTATTTAGTATATTATGTGGGTAGAGGAAAACTTACGTTTCAAGCAACATAGCTATAAATTAGCATACCATCCATTTTAGTAAACCTACAGTATCTATTTGACAACAGGCTCTAATTTAACTCAATTTAAACCAGTAACTAAATAAGAAGTACATTGCTAACTATCATCTTCAAGTTTATATATATTTGTATCTATAGTAAAAAAATGTATATATCAACATTTAATATGTCAATCATCACTAAATTACAATATAATAAACCAATGTTAATAGGCCAGCTCAACTTCTGCTCTGTCTTTTCAGTGTGAATGTGTGGTCCTTCCCATACTGATTGAGATAGCGTGACAGTTAGAGCTAGGGAAAGGACCATACTGCTTTACAATGCATCACCTACAATATACTAGGGACTTGAGTCTTCTATTATAATAAATATTTAAAACAATGCTTGTATAAAAGTTAAAAAAGTTTTTGTGAACATATATCGTATATCATTGTCTTTTTGTGTGATATAAAAAATCTAAGCTACAGCATGTAGTGGTTGCTTTTTATGTAGGTCGTATATAATCAGTGGCCAGTTCATCGGGTACCCTTTTCATGAAAATGGATAGCTTCCGCAGTGAATCACGTGGCCATGGCTTGCTAAATAAAGCAGGCAGACAGGCATCAAGGCATTCTCATGTCCGTACCTAGTTTCATTAGAAGATGTGCCCATGAAAGCCTCTGAAGATGTTTCAGAGTGTTTTTTCAGAAGGAAAGGAATCCCTCCGTTAATTCTTTTAAACAACAGAATGTGGTGACAGAAACCTGATAACTATAGAATTCCAGCTCAGAATAACCTCACGTAAGACTGCTTTATTATTACCTGTGTTTTAAATACCAAGCATGTTTATATGTTCTGTGTGCAAGTTTGTGAACGTCACATACAACCTGTCAGCTTTTATTTTTTATACCATATTTAATTTGTAAACATTTTGCATGCAATCTCGCTAGCACTGACAGCCATACAAATTGATATCACCAACCTTTATTCCAAACATATGTAAATGCATTATACCGTTTCCCTTTGTTTGGGCCAATTCCTCACACCACGTGTGGAACTACCAGAATTTCCCTTCCTCAGTGCCAGCTTCAGCCACCCGCTCTTGCTAAGAAGTCCAGTGTCCAACCTACCTTGATGACTATGTGGTAAACTGGAACAGTTGAAAAGTCTTACAAATATTTGATTGTGTGAAAAACAACCCTGTGTCTTTTGTTATATAATAAAAATATTAACACAATTAACATATTTAACCTCAAAGGTTGACCGCAAATTTCTGGTTTTAGTCGTTGAAATATGACCTTGAAATGATTGTCATCTCAGGTGGGCATTCATGTTATTATTAAGGTCAGTTTTAGCTATTTGTTCTGGCTTACAACAGATTTCATTTACTGGACGTGCCTTCAGCGGCACAGTGGCGTGGGGGATATAGCTGCTGCCTCACAGAGCCAGAGGTCCCTGGCTCGAGTCCTGGCTTGGGGTGCCTGTCTGTGTGGAGTTTGTAAGTTCTCCCCGTGTCTGTGTGGGTTTCCACAGGATTATGTTCTCCTGTGTTTGGAGCTCTTGGTCCAGCTCAGTGGCTCTCTGTATGGCTTTCAGTCACTTGCTAGACACAGACAGGTGAAGCATGTTGATTGATTTCATTTTGACCTCAACATGTCTCTGTTGCCTTGATCTGTGAGGTATGCCCTGCTCAGTGTGTTGGACAGCACCACATGTTTTCCAGGAATGTATCAGTTTTACATTTATGATGGTTTATGATGTGACTGTACTTTGAAAATGTATCCATATGGAAATTGGTGGAACCTCTCCATGCTGAACACCACTGCAAGCAGCTCTTTCTCTATTTGTGCATACCTCTTTTCAGTCTCTGTCAGGGCATGTGCTATTGGTTGTCCTGGCTGCATCAAGGCAGCTCCTAGCCTGCTATCAGAGCATTACATTGTTGTACAAGCTATTCAGTTGAGTTATTGAATTTCAACACTGGTGTCTGTGCAATGGTATCCTTATCTTCTCAGAAGCCTGTTCATGTCTCTCTAACCTCTCCCAAAGTGCATTGTTGCGCATTAGCTGCCCCAAGTGGCTCGCCGAGCTCCGTGGCGGGCCTGCAGAACTTGGCTAGTAGAATTAGTCTGATGGCTGTCACTTTTTCTGAGTCCACTTTCACACCACAATCTGAGCATTCTCAGGTTCTTGTTATGATCTTGAGTCGCTGCTGCATCATTGTCCCCTCCCCCCACAATAAGAATGTTGCCCGCAATAATTTTGATTCCAGGTTCCATCCCCTGGTTCAACTTGCTCTGGAGCTGAACTTATTCCCATTGTCATGCACAGCTATCTGTAGTGTCCCATGGAAGTGGAGAGCGTGGTGAGATAGTTGGATTCTTTGTCCATTTCTATATGCCAAAATCAAATTTTTACATCTGTTCAGGTTTAGCAGCACATTCTCAATAGTGGGGAGCGGATAATAGCCCCTCTTTAGCACCTTATACACTTATAGTTATCTAGATGGTTTCCGCACTACAATCAGGCTACTGATCCAGTCTGTGCTGTTTTCAATCGCTTTTATCATCCTTCTTTTCTCTAGACTTTTTGAGCAGTTTGTATAATGCTGCTGGCCCTCTTTTCTTCAGCAGCTGTACAGGCTGGTCCACTTCCAGCTTCAGTTTGCCAGTTAAGCATCCATCTCCCTGGAATAAATCAGCGCACTCATGTTTAATTTGCTTTTTGCTCCAGGAACCCATTTTCTCAATAGACAGTTTTGTATGGTGCTGTATAGTGAACAACTCCATTGCCTGGACAGCTTTGCTGACAAGCATAGGCCTGTGTAGGTGTAGGTTTTCTTATTTTGTGGATTGACCACTTTAAGTGTGCATTTTCCTAGTGGTGTCAGAATACTTTTGTTATACATCACTAACACCTGACCGCAAGGCACTAGGGGAATATCTTTTGAGACGTTTGTAGAAATAATATTACAACTTGCACCATGATCTAGCTGAAATGTGACTAAATTTTGTTGACCAGAATGATTGTCAAGAGAGCTGCATTGGGGTCAATGGCCTTTGGCGGTCTCTGACTTTGGCCCAAGTGTGATGCCGAGAACGTCCTCACCAATATCTGAGTTGGCTGAGGCAGGGCTCTGTTTCTCTTATTAGTCCTTACATTTTTTTAAACCGCAGTGAAACAGAACTGAGGGATTTTTTCCGTAAGGAACCCTGGTATTTGCAATTTATATTGCTGTGTGTAATCACTTCCTCAACAAAGAGATTGTATTGTAGTCAAAACAAACACAAATATCCATTTAGCAAACTTAACTGATCATGTAATATCTGCTGCAATACATCTGGCCTGAGAACATACATATATATATATATATATCAAATACGAATCAGCTTTAATTTCACATGTTAGCTAGGTTAGCTAGCTTAAGATGTAAAGTTATACTTAACTGAAAACAATTATTACAATGTAATTGCTTAGTAGACCCTTTTGTCCGAAGCAGCTTACAAAGCTTTAAATGTCTGCATTCATCCACTTATAAAGCTGATTATTCCACTGAAACATTTCAGGTTGAGCGAGTACCTTGCTCAAGGGTACAACATCAGGGGTCGGACTTGAACCAGCAATCTTTTGGTTACAAGCCTTGTCATAGTTGATTTACCATATCATCTCCTCCCCACTCTCCAGTGGTCTTATCAGAAACAACAGGAAAAAGTACTAGAAACTCCTGCTAACAGAATTTTTTGACTAAGCCAACGTATGACTTTCTGTTGACATCAACTTTGATTTCCACAGGGCTGTCGGGTACTCATGGTCCGCTCTGCATTAGTTTGATTGGCTGCGTGTCCATTAACGTGCTTAAGCGCGCCTTTTCGTGGATTAAGAGGACCCAACATTTTCGGCAGGTGAATGCCAGTCCAAGTGAGGCCAAAGCCGGGGTTATTGCTATGGGCAGTAAATTGTTTTTCAAACAGATTTTCATTGGTAAAATACAACATGGTATAGCTCCAGAGTTAGGCTTATTTTCCACATTAAGGTTTCTTTAGCCTGAGGTTTGGGGCTCGCCTGGCCCTCCTAGACGTCCCCGAGGAGCGGTGGCTGGAATCTGAGGCCCTCGTCGCGGCCCTGCAGGTTCAGGGCGACCTGCGAGCACTTGGCAGGAGAGGCTGTCGGCGGTCTGGTGGAGGCCGGAGATGAAGTTGGGCACGTTGGCGGCTGACACCCGCAACCTGGTCCGGCGAGCTCATCCCGAGTTCCCGCGAGGGATCCAGGAGACGCTCGCCCTCCAGGCCTTCCTC
>JAOYSI010072962.1:0-20679 GCA_025775065.1 Hiodon alosoides | reverse complement strand
CACCACACCCGTCAGTGGAGTGGTTTAAACTCGTCAGTGTCTCCTACAGCACCCGTCAGTGTCTCACTGCAGTCAGTCTCGCACCACACCCGTCAGTGGAGTGGTTTAAACTCGTCAGTGTCTCCTACAGCACCTGTCAGTGTCTCACTGCAGTCAGTATCTCCCACGACACCCGTCAGTAGAGTGGTTTAAACTCGTCAGTGTCTCCTACAGCACCCGTCAGTGGTTTAAACTCGTCAGTGTCTCACTGCAGTCAGTCTCGCACCATATCCGTCAGTGGAGTGGTTTAAACTCGTCAGTGTCTCCTACAACACCCGTCAGTGTCTCACTGCAGTCAGTCTTGCACCACCCTTGTAGGCGCTCATCTCATGCTGCTTTGCACAAGCTATTTACGAAGGCTCAAAATGACCAATTTGTGATATATATATATATATATATATATATATATATATATATATATATATATACATTAGACTACATCGATCAAAATAACAATGCAAAATAAGGTTGTATTTGTCCTAGAACATTAGGGATCACGCACACACGTTCACCTTTTTTCGACACTGTTGAAGGATTAAACTGCGTTAATTACTTGTTCCTAATACAGCCAGGCATTCCCAACAGGTATATTACCAATTGTATGATCAGCCCATCCCAATCGAAGGTGCCATGGCACTGAGAGAAACGTCCCAAAACATAAGCGTGGAAACCGGAAGTCTAGACTGTCTGAAAGCACAACCATAACACACTTATAAGCAGATGAATAAAAAAGAAATGGTGAACTAGGCCGTTACACAATATTCAGGCTTCACTCATTATTGTTAGGGATAGCGGTGGTTGTCTCTGATCATTGACTTGTGAATTATATGTGTGTGTGTGTGTGTGTGTGTGTGTGCGGGAGAGATTTGTTTCTGCTACTGTCACTCTAAGGGTAATGAGATCTAACAAAACTTTGATGTTTTGGGTGGCTTATAGGAACTGGCTGCTTGAGGGCTTCCCAGGGCCTCGTGCTAACTAAGTACACAGCCTGGTTATGGGGTCCGAATTTGAGAGTAACCCTCTGAAAAACTTGGATGTGGTTGTTTTTGCAATTTAGTAGCTTAGCAGAAGCTTTTATCCAAAGCGACTTTGTACATTCATCCACCATTCCCCTGGATAGTTTTATTGAAGCAATTCAGGTTAAGTGCCGCGATCAAGGATAAAACACCTTAACCGCTCCACCATCAGCTGCCTATGAAAATACAAAGTAATGGCAACTTTGTTTTCCATAAATTGGGGATCTTAGCAACACAAGATTGATTGTTAATTTAACTCATGATTCTTATTAAATCTGAAATTTTCATTAATTCAACCGCCAGTTATTCCCAATTAACTAGGAATTTATATACATTTTAATTGAACACCTATAGCAAAATGTTTTCCAGTTTTCAGTTAACAACTGAAATTAATATTTAAATTTAATTAATTATGAAATAGGTTGGTAAAAAAAAAAAAAAAAAGTGCCAGAAAGGACCACTGACCTAATGTTTGTTGTTTACATTGGTGAAGCAATAAAAAGTGCCACTGTCCATATGGAACTGTGAAACACCCAATATAACCTCTGGAACACTGGGGTGTTCAGGCTGGAGTGCTCAGTGTTTTGAAGTCTGCCAACCCTTTCAGAGGAGCTACTCAGAGTCATTGAGTCATTGATGGCAACAGTTCCCATGACAACAAGTTTGAAGCAGCATCACTGGTGCCGGGAATGTTTACCAGAACGATCCTGTGATCATTTTCAAAGTGTTCCATCCACAAGGTAACCACCCGCCAAACACACGTGAAACAACGCTCCCGCGTTCCATTTCTGCTCTTCTGGTCACGCCGGGCCACTTTTCTGCATGCTTTTGTACGTCTGCCAGCTCTTGTGAATAGACGGGTCTGAAACTGACACCCCATGATTGTGTGAAATTGGCTTAGTTATCAAAGTTTACATGCACATTTCTTCTTCTTCTTCTTCTTCTTCTTCTTCTTCTTCTTCTTCTTCATCTCCTTCTTCTACTCCCTCTTCTTCTTCTTCTTCTTCTGCTTCTTCGTCTTCTTCTTCTGCTTCTTCTACTCCCTCTTCGTCTTCTTCTTCTTCTTCTTCTTCTTCTTCTGCTTCTTCGTCTTCTTCTTCTGCTTCTTCTACTCCCTCTTCGTCTTCTTCTTCCTCTTCTTCTTCTTCTTCTTCTTCTTCTTCTTCTTCTGCTTCTTCTACTCCTTCTTCTTCTTCTTCTTCTTCATCTTCTTCATCTACTCCCTCTTCTTCTTCTTCTTCTTCTTCTTCTTCTTCTTCTTCTTCTTCTTCTTCATCTACTCCTTCTTCTTCTTCTTCTTCTTCTTCTTCTTCTTCTTCTTCTTCTTCTTCTTCTCCCTCTTGACAGAATGAGCCAGGAAAATGTGCGTTGCTGCCTCACATATTTTTCTCCGAGCCACTTCAGGGGCTCCTCCCGCAGTTAGACGAATCAGCTTTGACCGCTATAGCCAGGATTTAACCACGGGTGCCAGTCATTGCTCGTCTTACGTTTTCGTTTATACAATGTTTGAGAAAACTGGGGGCAGGAAACTGCAGACATTCCCCGGTGCGTATCTACAGATGAGCCAAAATAATGCCTTTTATAGGGGAAAGATTATTATTAATACAATTCTTGCCAACCTGTGTTTAATTTTTAAGCTGCTGGCTATTGGTTTAAAGCCATGGGGAACAGTCCAAACAGGCTATGCATTTTCCCCTCAGAAGGATTTCATTTCTCCTTCTTTATTTAGCAAATGGAGCGATTTTACTTTAAAGCCCAAATGCCTTTGTATTAGAGGCACATACCTAGAGAATGCTATTATCTTATGACAAAAAAAAAGATTTCTCTAGTTATTCCTCCTACCACTCTAATTCCTTTGCATATTTAGCAGTCCTGACAGCTGTCTCGTTTATGTTGATTCATCTGGCGATGTCTGTATAAGTATGTTGTAATATGCTGAGTGGATTTTCATGTAAATGAGCCTTTATAATTCTTCTCTGTGTTATTAGCATAACAAATCCAATAATAATGAAAGTATTGATATTTAACTAGGCCTTGAATCTAATAAGATATTGGGGCTTTGGCACATTACTATTATTGTGTTTGTTTTTTTCTTTACAAACTGCTTTTTTTCATTATCTGGAAAGAGAACATAGAAATTAAGAATAAAAGGTTCCACCAATCAAATTTCAGTACATTGGATCATCGTCATCCCACTCTTTGTGTTATTCAATTATCACTCAGCAATGTGAGGTACAGTGCTGTTTGCTGTCATTATGCAAGCATGTAAGAGCCCCTGTTATCTCTTTGAAAACCTGGAAACAGTTTCTTGTGGTAATAAATGGCAATTTGTGACTAATGATGATTAGTTAACTGAAGGTAACTATTTTAGTAGAACAAACATCTGACTTTTGAATTTTGAAAAACAACAGCAGAAGACACGCTTGTGTGAAACGATGACAAACCCCACCTTGTTCTCAGTCTTGTTGTCTATATTATTACCAGTGAATCAGGCAGAAACTCTCTTTCCAGAGTGACACTCCAACCCCAAACTCAAGGATGCAACAGCACTGTCCCACTGTGGGCTTGAACATAAAAATATTCTGGTCAGAAGCCCACTTTTCAAGTCACTCTGCCCTCTTGCTGCCTTGACAGGCAAAGAACAAATATAAAATTGCAAGTATAACAACCAGCAAATTAAGGGAAAGGAGGTTTTGGGATGTGTTTGGTTATTATGCATGATAGGGCGTATGGGGACACAGGCATGGACTCCTACTCAGGGTTGAACCTGCAGAACTGTAACGGAAAACAGCCAACAATCTGTTTGTGGTTTCCCCTCCTGTAATTTCCTTCTCAGTCTGGTTTGTTATTGGAGTATGGGATCTTTGCAGTGGAACCCTTGAGGGAGAATCCAGGAAAAGCCTTTCAATGTTATTGCTTATTTGTTTTTTTTGCTAAATAAACACAGGTCCAATAGACCACATTGTGCTCATAATCCCATCTCCTAAAGGCCACTCAAAAGCCACAAAGCTTTGGTAGGGTTGGGGCAGGGGTGTTATTTGGTGTGTAGCAGAGCAGATTATTATTATTAGTGTAGTTTTTATATGGCATACAATCGTACACCGTGGCTGGGACCAAGTCCAAGTTTGGCAACTCGCTAATCACATTTTAAATTTAACTGTATTAAATAGCTTTTTCATTCTTTGAGTAAAATGAGTTATTACAGGTCGGTATAGTGCGAATGGCAGGTTGATATTCAATTTGATCCCATTCCGTGTCACAAAGCCCATCGAGTAATTTAACTACACTAAATCTTATCAGAATTTATAGATATTTTAACTACATCACATAGGACTTTAATTCAAACTTTTCAAATCATTCAGTTGGTTTTTCAGATAGGCATATTATTATTTTTTAAAATTTGAATATTGTAAGTACAAAGCCTCAGTCCATTAAAACGTTTAAAAATGAATATTCCACCACGCAAATTCATTATAAATTCTTTCTTCCGTCATTTCTGACAAAAAACTCTTGAGTATTCATAACACATGCATTTTAATGGGAAAGGCATCGACACGATTTTAAACTTCTATGGACCAGGGCTGGGGTTCAGAGTAAAAGACAGAATGTTTCAGAATGTGTCGGGGCCCCACACAAATTAAGCACTCTCTACCATCTTCTTGGGTTTTCTAATGATTTCCTTCTCTTGTGCATCGGATAACCAGTAGAATGTTGAACCTTGTTTACCTAACTGAAAAAGGTGGGGAAATTATTCTGCCATATAGAATGGTTCTTAACCTTCACTTCGGCAGTATAAATTGGTGAATATGTATGCTAAGTTAATTCTGTAATGGTGGCAGCCTCATGTTAAATTAGAGAGTGTGCCAAGAAAGAAGGCAACGTCCGCTCTCTTTGTATGTAGTTGGTATGCCAATAAGACGTCAGTTAACAAATGTGTTAAAAAAAAATGTGCAGCTGCTCTCACTGTGTGACAGTGATACAGGCAGGGGGTGGTGTCACAGCGTTTCCAGATGTAAGCCACAAATCTCCTTAGCTCTCAGCTGCACCTGTCAAACACAGCCAGTGTAGAAGAGCACCTTGATCCCTGCACAGCTAAAGTTTGTGCGTGTGCGTGTGAATATGAAGGTCGCAATATAACGGGGATTTTTGGCCTTTAGTCTTCTCAGTTGTTCTCTTTAATTTTGGAAAGAACTTGTAATAAGTGGCCATAGAGCGTCGTTTAATCTTTCCCGTTATCTATCTCATATCTAGCCTCATTCAGAGACTCGCTCAGATCTTAAATATTTATAGAAGCATTTCAAGTTAAGTACCTTGCTTAAGGGTACCACCAGCGACCATTTCAACCACTACCCCACCTGCTGTTCTTACATAACCACCGCTCCCACAGTGAGCCTCATCAAACACATATAGTGACCTGTTTAATTAAGAAGTCTTAAGTCTTAGGGGAATAACTTTGGGTGCATTTGTCTCCGGAGGCAGATGGGCATATCATTTCAGACTGCATGTACAGGGAATGGTGGTGGTGGGGGTGAAATCAAGCAGTGTGTTGTAAATTCAGGTCTAAACATGGGGGCCTGATGAAGGGGGGTGGGTTAAAAGAGCTACAGACACCAGCCTAGTTTTCTCCAGCTGATAGGCTTTACCTCGCTTTGCTTTGTGCTCTTTGCTTCCGCTTAAGAAACTATAAAAATCTGCTTTAATTGTCTGAATGGTACTATTTCACATTATGTATTCACGTGCAGTCCTGCAAGATTTCGTAAATTAATTATGTGCAATAGATAGCACGCCAGTACTGTTGAATTTTTTATTTCAAGCACAAATCCATCTGTTCATTTGTGTCAGTAGGAGGTCATTTGCAATGTTATCAAATTATACTTGGATTAAGAAGACCATGATTTTGTCGTGTACTGTGCCATTTTTAAACAGGAATTAGCATACACAGGAGCCACACTTTAGTTTGCCAAAGTGATGAGAACCGATTACACCATCCGTTCCAATCAAGCTCAAATGCCAATTTGCAATCCTTTTAGATCGATGGGATGGGCATGACCTTCTGTCCGTGATGGGAGGATTCAGCTGTCTGAGTATTCCTCTCCTGAATTTACAGGCTTTTGACCTGGTCAGTCATGGTTCATGCCGTCTGTTATAAGCTAACCAGCGCACCAGACACTAGGAGCTGGGAAATATCCCACAGTGCATCAGGGTTGAAGTGACCAAAACCTGACCATCCCCCTCACTCAAAAGACAGGAAAAGCAGACGCATAATCTGTATGCAATGAGAAACACTGAACATACATTCTTCTGTAAAAAGAACCCACGCCTCACAAAGGCCCTGTCCACTCAAGGGCCCCAAAACACAGTAATAAGGACTAACTAAGCCTAACAAATGATCCAATCCGGTGATCGTGTACCAGATGGCTGCACCTCTCAGCTTTCCGGCTCGCCCCCATGCAAAAAACATCAGGTTGTATCCGTTTTCAGACGGCACCACAGTGAGTACCTCCCCACCCCAGGAGGGTGCCTTACGGCAACAACCAGCAAGCTGCAGAACAAGGTGGTGTTTATGGTTTAGACTCCGGTCCCTGTCAGCGCAGAGATGACAGGCCAAGGTATCGGCCTGAGACCGTGGGGAGGGATAGCTAAGTGGGCAGACTTCCACGGAACTCGCCGCTCGCTGTTTCAATTCCTGGCACGGCGGGAGGTGCAATTTTTCCATTTTATTCCCCCGAGCCAGTCTACCGCTGAAAATAAAAACAATAGACTGCTGTTTGCTCTTTTTCTAACGTTAGAAAATGTTAAAAGTTCATTAAAATTCAGACGCTGATCCTTGGTTGGGGGGTGCAGGGGGGTTGACTCGTTCTGAAGGCTTTTAAGGTTACCGTGAGAATCAAGGCAGGCGAGTGGGTCACATGAACACCCCAGTCCACATGCAGAGGACCGCACAGGTCACAACAGATGTTAATGGGTACCGCAGAACCGCAGTGATGAGAAAACTTGCTTTTACTTACATCAGTGCTTCTATTCGATGTTTAAGTGTGCATTTCCACAATGTTCCTTAACCTGAAACTAGCAGTTAATGAAGCCCTGGTGACAGCTAAAAGGTAGATTTTTCCTTCGTTTAGATCAGGCTGTATAGTCAAAATAATATTTTATATCAGCACCCTTGCCCCCAACCCCTGCCAAAAAAAGCTACAAACACACCACTTTCTAAAATCTCCATTAGTTACTAGATGATTGGATAAAAAGAAAACTTCAGAGGATAGCGTTTGTGGTAGAGGAGATTTTTATTGTTATAAAAAGTCGGGGAGCGAACAAACGGGATTTTCTCAGTCAAAGAATACCGTCGTGGTTACTTTGCCGTCTGATGTCAAACACTGCTCTGATTAGTTTCTGATGCTCTGTTTACTCAAACTCATTTGAATTGGCAGTGTTGGCATTGTGACTGACATGTTGCTTTTGTTTATTGTGTGAAAAGAAAAAGTCTTCTTATAGACTTAACTTAAAGACTACACGGGGGTGTATGTTATGTTCTATCCTGCTCAGGCTTAATTGAATCATCCATTTAGACTTTAACATGACATACTGTCTCACTTGTCTACTTTAATAAGACATTTCTTTAATAAGAAATGTAATGAATAAAGACAGCATCTAAATGGATAAATTAGTGTTAGGTTCAAATGTAGGAGCCGGTGGCAAGGAAGGAACACAGCAACATTGTGGTTTGAGTCAATCATGACCGTTAAAGACTATAAACGGAAAGAAAGCACTGGCTTTTGGGGTTCGTCTCAACATCAGAAAGAGTTTATCTTATTGTTCCTGGGATGTGAAGAAGCTTGGAATTACTTAGCAACCTATCCAGCTATGAGAAAGTACTTTCTGCTGTTGCCCACGGCGACATTTGCATGCTATCATGAACCCGTCGGAGTGTACGCATAAGACGCCTTTCCAATGGGCACATTTAGATTTAGGTCCAGAAACTAGTCATGGCCGAAAGGGCCAATGTGAGGTCACCGTCTGGCCAGAGTCGGCGCAGACACAATTGAAAGGGACTAAGTCTCCTCGCCCCAGGGGCCAGGAGTGAAACGAAACTGATCTTTTCCTGGGAGATTTCCAAAGAGATTAGTATCGATTCCATCTTTCTCTTTTCTCATGACTTTGCCGCTCCGCAGAGGAGAGCAGGGGCAGCTCCTCTCACTCTGAGTGTATAATCTCTTATTTCACAATAGTGCCTCGCTGCCACATCACTGGGTATCAAAAGCACAGCGTGCTGACCCATTTTCCACAGCTTTATGGAATTGTGGCGTGTTATTTTGAGCATCAAGAAGTACTAGATAGGGTTATTAATATGCCACGCTTAGTTATGGCAAAGTTTGTATTCATTCAGTTCGCGTTGACTGATATGGGGGACTACAGATATTTTTTTTCAAGAGCGAGAGAGAAATTAAGATTAAAAGAAGGATCTACAGTGCAAAAATAGTCCTTGTAAAGCCGATTTCCTGCATTGAAAAGCTTTAGCGAAAGTCTGTTATCCGCAAGGTGGTTTAGAAGTCAGTACGTTTGGATCGGGGACAAGGGGGTCTTGTCAACGTCGCCACGGTTTTGACTGAAAGAGTGGACGCAGCGGGGCAAAGACTGCTGGCGGGCATCCAAACCCCTCACATCAGTGGACAGGGTAGCGTAACCGACACTGACTGGCGAAATTTTTGCTTCACGAAAATGATAAAAGTTCATTCTTATACAGGGAAGATAGAGGAGATGAAATATACACAGGCCTGTCCACCCACAGTATGAACTTGACCTTGTCAGGTAAGACCTGCCCTGTCCGTCGGCTTCATCAACAGAACCCACTTACGTATAAACATGACCCACCCTTGTTTTTAACCTCATAATTTCTGTTCATGGCTAAAGGAGAAGATATGTGATCATTTCCCTTCACTAATAATATCAGGTATTATAAATCCATGAACTTCTAAGTAGATTGTGAGGCTTTGCACAGTTTAGTGCCTAATGGCTTCTAATATATGTCCCAATACCCTAGGAGGATGAATGTCTGATTGTAGTTAACCCGTTGATGTTTAAACTGTTGCATGTAAGTGTAACGCCCAGTGACTTCTTTACTACAGTGACATATGAGTCACATTCCTCTATATCTACCATGTTGCGACGGTCTTCATGTTAGATTCTCTACCTCTGCAGAGCTGGGTCTCGTCTTTCCTCCCTCTTGCTGAATGCAGCCCCAGGTGGCCAGTAAACCCCCGCTCAAGGTGAAACCTGCTCCTGCGAGTGCCCCAGGCTACCCACTCAGCAGGGGGGTAAACAGCTCCAGAGTGGAGACCCCGGGTAAAATGGGGCGGGGAGGGGGGTCAAGACAAGCACAAAAAAACAGGTGCAGGACAGTGCAGTTTCTACTTGCAGGGCCAAACTGCAGGAAACCATGGAGATAACTTATTAACTTAAGCGTTGTTTATAAGAAAGCGATATACTGAATGAAGTTACATTTAATTGAATTAACATGAATTGAATGGTTTGTGATCAGGTGGTTAGCATTTACAGGCTAAGGAAGTTGGCATATTTTTTATTTTTTCATATTTTTTTTACTGTTATCTATGAACCTGCAATTAATAATCGGTGTAATTAAAAAGAAGCTCCAATTTGTAAGCATGGTGCAATGGCAATTATTGCAAACTAGAGAAGTTCATAAAGTTGATGTTAAACAGAACGGAAGTAAAAATGTAAGGAAAATTCTCTTTTGGGTAAAAAAAAAAAATGTCCAGCTTGTTAAGTATTTAATCCATCAAGCAAAAAAAGCACCAAAAAAAAACACAGACTTTACAGTCTAAACCTCTCTATTTTTCCCCTGACAGCTCTTGCTGTCTCACTTTTGAAGTCACATTTAATTACAAGCACCTGCACATGATGCAGTCAACAGAAACGCTATCAGGTGCTCAGATGAGGTCCCGGCTGTGTTTGTGGCATCGCCAGAATATAGCAGCAGGTCCACCAAGCCCCACTTAGGGCAGAGATTCTGTCAGCGCCTGTCAACGACTTCCACAAAGAGGTCAAATTAGAGGCTCACCACCAGGCCGGGTTTTAAAAGCAGCGGTTTTCAAGATCTTTGCCCTGGGGGGCCGGACAGTGGACTGGACAGTCGGACCTGGGTCAGTGGTGGCCGCAGCCAGTGCAGAGCATTCATTGGATCGCTCCGCAGCAGCCCCTCTGTTTCCCAGGCAGACAATAGCAATGTGGGCCCACCTGCTATGCCAGCAGGCAGGATCCCTTGGATTCCCTGGCCCTCGGGCAGGGTTGCGGTGACACCTCTAAGGAGGCAGGAAGAGACATCTGGGGCTCCCTGGTCACTGTGATTGCTAGATGTGGTGGACCACCTATGGGGTAGACAGGCGGAGTCAGCAGACCCTAGCGTCCCATGCAGTCACCTAGGTTGTCTGTTACTGTTGTTCTGTTACTAAACGGGGATCCTCCACTGGCCCTGTGTCTACCCACTCCAGGGTATCGTCACCAAATTGTGGCATGCTAAAGCCCAGTCCGAGAGTGATGGAGAACAGTGTTTATACCTTTTATTTAATGTTAACAAATGGTCTGGCGTTTCTGTCCATTACATAGAAAGGAAACACCTGAGGCAGTCCCCATTTATGACTTCTTCTCAATAATTTACTGCTATGAGATGCCTTACCTTGCAAATGAGCGTCATTAGAATTTGCATTGTAACAATATCACTCAATGTCAGGTGTCCCCTGAATTCAGTGCAGGGAGATTTTGAATGTCGACCTTCCGGGTAAACTCTCATCCATTTCATTTACAAACCGCAGGCAGCCGAATCGCTCCTCACAGCTCGGAGAACAGCTGTCGTTTACATGTACCCTGAATAAACCTGGGCTGCATTCCTCAGTAAATCAGGATGGGAACATCGTTGAGATTTCTCACATTGCTTCTGGAACACACCGCCTCAGGTGACAAACCTCACCGCCCTCCGCAACTCCAGTTGTAATCACACTCCTTTGCTTTCTCCGCGGGTGCACCGCTTCGCCACAACCGGGAAGACTCGTCCGGTCAGCAACGCAGAGGACTGATGGGTACACGTGCGCGGGCGTCCGCCGCGGGAACCTAGGGCTAATTTCTCTCTGCACTCCGTCTCGCTGTGCGAGGGAAGTTCATTACCGTTAATGGGAAATTAAGCAAGTCGGGGAAAAAAAAATCTCAGAGGCCCTGGGTCTTCTGCAGAGGGCAATTATAAAAGAAGGGCCATTGTACTGTGAAGACGTTTTTAACATGCCGTGAACGCTCCCTGTCCAGTATCTTAATCGCTACGCTTTTCACAGCAGGATGGGTTTACCTTATCGAACGGCCTACAGTAAACATGGCCCCGAAAAAGATGTACCTTACTTTGTGTGATGCCGCGCTCACTAGTTTTTCCTGTGATTAAGCTGGCACAGAGGGGTTAGGCGACGTAAATGGAATTAATAGTGCACATGCCCTGTACGGTTCTCCTCTCACTTTTTCATTTTGTGATAATTATGAGGTTTCCGGCTTGTTCTCTCTCTTTGCCAAATAAACGTCTGCACCCCGCAGCTTCCTTTTACTCACGACACTCCGAGGATCTCTTTTTTTTTACCGCTCGGGGTGGACCTAAACAAAAGTTAGTCTCCCGCGTTGTTGACCGCGTCCGTCCGAACAACGTGAGAGCGGGACGGAAACCCAAGCGATCTCAGCAACTTCGTCCTGCGATTTCTACCCTGACCCCGCGAGGTCTCCTGCTGTCTCCTGTGACTGGAGCAGGCAAAGCCTGGGAAGGTCCTTCCCCTGAAAAAGAGAGACGTCCGGTCCGTTTCTCCGCGCTCCTGTGACTGACTTGAGGAGGAATGAAACCTGACTACAAAAGGGAGAGTTCCATCTGCATTTGATGAAGGTGCTGTCGTATCAGGTTAGGTTGGGTTAGGCGCCTGCCCTCTTAAAGTTGCCCCGTCTCTGAATGCATTTTAATATCAGTATGTAGAAGACTCTGTAGTTAGATTAAGCCATGTTTGAGTTATTATTTTGCTTCAGACGTCTGCCGTCTCAACTAATGATGTAGTTTGTGTAGCAGCAGGTGTCCTGTAATATGCCTCCGCCAGAAGAAAGAGTTTTTCAGCGACTACTGAAGGAAAATAAATGAAAATTGTTTTAACTTTTGTCAGCTTTATTTATTCATTGTAGAAATGCTCATTAAAATGTTAGACTGCAATTAAGAAACCCAGCATAAATCTATCTGCTAGGAAAAGTTAATTAGGTGCTTTAGAGATCATCCTCAAATTTATCTTATCCTGCAATATTGTGATTACGTGGTCATTTGCATATTTCCCTATGAAAACACCCGTTGTTTTTTTCATTTCTTCAGCGAGGGCTTGCTTAGGAAGCTGAGTGATAAGATGTTCCCTGAAATAAAGATAACTTCATTACAGACGTGTTCCAGGGGGCTCTGTGTGCATTCACTTTGGGTTCTAGAAATGAACTTCTCTATGGAGATAAACCACTGTCCGATGATTCTTATGTTCAGAGTCAGGTCCCTTAAAAATGAATGTGTTTCCTGCGGAGCTATAAAAATATCAAAACTGTTTTACAGGCTTCAAGCAAACTCAGTTTATAGTTCAAATTGAAGGAATGTTAAAGGTCATCATTTCATCCTTGTACTATGATGCAGAATATTATGTTCAGGCAGACATTTTCCATGTCCCATGTCCCCATGTCATTAGGATCATCATCCTGGCTTCATTAACTACACATTCAACTGCTAGAGTTTGTTGAATATTCCACTTTGGTGACTATTTGAAGGTGTATTCATTCATGGCCTTTATCAGAGGGAGACCCGAGTACATTGGTGCCACCTTTAGTAACGTACATTGCAGGCATACTGCAACAGGGCCATTTAGCTGTGAGCGACTTCTCAGTAAGTGAGAGTCATTTATAAAACCTTCCGATCAACTTACCTGCCACTCATATGGACATGTTTTAGCTAGCTTAATGCGTTTACGTATGAACAGTTGTTATCAATTGTATCATTATTGTTGATTTGATCATTTTGAATAATAAAAAGTTCGCCCACCGGCACCTCCTGTTATTTGGTTTTAAATATGGCCCTCGTGGATACCTGTGTGCACTGGCTTCTCGACTAAGTGTCCGGACGTCTGCTCTAGAAACACATAATACTGCTTGATTTGTTTTTTTTGTTTTCCCAGTTCAGCCCGGCGGAGCGAAGAATCCTAGCGAAGGTAATTCAAAGAGATGCAGAGAGAGAAGCCTGGACGCTTTGATGAATTATGTTATTTACTTTACGTGCGGTTCTGTTCCCATACTCCAAGCCCTCTATTAGTAATTGTGCAGCTCTAATCGCTGTGGAATTCAAGAGTCATTGATAGCATTCACTTCAATGCCATTTATCAGTACTTTCTTCTTAGGGGTTCCTTGAACCCGTCTTTCAAGTCAGTCCCTTTGAGTCTGTATCCCTCAGCTAAACTGCAAAATAAAAAAATTACCGAGGGGCCGCTTCGATGCTTCACAAGATTGCATGCATGAGAGACGTGAGTCTCAACAACCTCTCGTCCCGAGACGCCGAATGAAAAGACAGCTGTCTTTAATTACTGCCTTATCACTCCAATCAAGCACATGTTAATGGCACAAGACGCAAATTATTTTATAGCTGTCAAAACCCTTTTTAATCCTTTTTATTTATTCACTCATGCATGCACCCATGGAATGTTCTCTTTGCCATCTGGTGGTCGGGTTGCTACGGCGTTGGGTGTGACGGGCTTTCGGATGTGATTGTCTGGACAGACCGGAGCAACAGATAGGTTGTCCTTATTCTCTCCCCTCTCTTCACGGTGAGGGAAAAGACCTTGTAATCATGCAAAGCTGGGAGAGTGATGACACGGGAACCGCGACAATGGGGCAGAACCGATGTAAGTCCGACTCCCTAAAGGATACTGAAGCCCGGTCCCCTGCTGCGCCCCCTGTCCTCGACTTTCCAAAGTCCGGTGACATCAAACTGAAAAACTCAGAGCTGTTAAATATGTGACCCTCATCTGCTGCGCAGGAATCCTCTCACATATCCCGTGCATGCTATCTGTCTCCATCCGGGGTTCTGGTTCCAGATTGCCGGGTGGCACCCTTCCTGATTCAGCCTGGATTTGTCTCTCTCCCTCGGATATCTGACGCTGACACTGTGTTCACAAGGCACGTCTCCCATTTGAGAAGTTAAAGACCATGAGACAAATTCTATTAAATTCTTGAAAAGCTGTATCCTTTAATGGTGAGCGCTGGGTATTTATTTATTTTTTATTTTATTTTTTTGAGAGGGGCTGTTAATGCGATTTGAGCGGGGAGGTTATGCTCCGCAGACATAGGTCGCGCCACAGGCGTAGAGCCTGCTCTCGGAGAGTGTCAGCGCTAAGGCGCGTTTAGGATTCATGAGGAAAACCTCTGAGGGTGACGCCTGTGTTTTTTAGGCTCTGCGGGCCATGGAAAAGCTCGAGTGCTTGTGAAATTAAAATGCACCCAGGCAGACCCAGTGTGACTGCCTTGGCAAATAACTAAAAGGGATTTACAAGGCAGGGGGTGGGGTGGGGTGTGGTGGTGGTGGTGGTAAGGGATTGTCAGTGACAGAGTGGATGTTCAGAAGGGGGGGTTTGAATCATGACTGTGTATAAAGCAATGTGTACAAGAGACAGGAACAGGCCCATCCATGTGAGACCGCACGACACGGTTTATGTTTGCCCTGTTTCTGTGGGAATTTAAAAAAAAAAAACGCCAAACGACACGCAAGCGCGAAAGGCAGGCGCCCTCTCGTAACTCCGAAAAACAGTTTTTTCCCCTGGACACTCCCGACATCTCTCAGCTTTCATCCGCATTGGGGATGGCATGGCGCGCGGTGCGCACACATTTGTCAAAATTGCCCCATCAATGATTCTCAGCTTTTAGGAAAAAAAATAAATTATGAATTTAAATAATATATATCAATACATATATTTATATGTACGGATGCACGCATCATACATGGTTTATACTCCTTAACCATTCCAGACTCGCCTGCGGAATAAGGGTTGGGTTTGACAGCGCTTCAATGATTCCTCCGAAGAATCGTGTAAATCGCTTTATTCTGGTTATTAACACAATTATACACAAGCATGAAATGCGTCAGCGACTTCCTTTTTAACTACCAGTCCCCTCAGTTTTATTAGTTTGGACATCAATTCTACCCTCATGTTCGCAAAGCTTCAGCAACTGATCCTGGCCCTTAAAGGGGGAGAAAAAACTCACATTATTTAAGAATTTACTTTTTAAAAGTGGCTAAATAAACTCACATCAAAATTACGATCAGAACAACTTTCAGGACCTGTGGAAAAATTCAAATGAAAACAAACTTACAGCGACAAATTTGTCTCAACCAGTCCTATTTTTAACCACCAAATAAATTATTCAGATTTAAGACTTTCATTAGGCTGGTGGAAAGCAGGAAAGCACTGAACCTTAAAATCATTTAGCGCAGTCATTTTCTCTCGCAGCTTTTAACATATCTGGCTTATTACATCGTATTGGTAGCATACCTTCCTTCCAGTTCTGAATAATCTTTTAAAGTGTTGGATTGTTGTGGCATGAATCCTCCCACTCAGCGATTATATGCCAATGTCATTCGTTTTAGAAATCCCCCCATATTTTAAAGAACATTAATTGTCAGGACTAACAAAGCACCACTATAATAGATTGGATTTTTTTCTGTTCCAATCAAACACCCAAGGCTTTTTTATCTTTTTAGAAAATATACTATTAAAGCTTTTTTTCCTCTCTTTTTTTATTATTCTGAAGCGCTAGTATTAATCATTGAAACTTTATTTGGGAAACTTTTATATCCGCATGCTAGGTACTGATGCTTTTTAATTTAATTTAATTTATTTGTATTGTATTTTATTCTGCTTTTGGTCTCTTTGGCCTTAGAGAATTTGTTAAACTCATAGAGGGTTTGTGTTTAGTTCTGTCAGTTCTGATTTTGTGGAGGATGAAATTGACGTCAGGGTAGATTTAAATAACCGACTGGTAGAAGTATAGTTATATCCTGTTTTTTGTGCGTCAAGGCACGTTGCAGTAACAATTAACATCTATCTACGTCAATACCGATGGCATTTATTTCTAAGCAATAGAACTGTTTCCTTATGAGCAAACACTTTTGACATCTGAATTGAAGAAAAAGATGCAAAGTTTGTGGCAGTGTTCAGCAATAAACAGGCAAACTTTGTTTTCTTTTCCTCACTTCAGATGTCAAAAGTTGTTGGTTTCTCCTGTTCTCAAGCACTCTACTCTAGCTGTGTAGTTTGGTCTCTCTTGCTGACTGGATGTTTTCAGGGCGATGCCCTTGTGAAACGCTGCAGTTTTCCCTGTCCTAAAGCACTGTACTATAGGTGGATAGTTTGGTCTCTCTTGCTGACAGGGTGTTTTCAGGGCGATGCTCTTGTGAAACACTGCAGTTTTTTCCCCCGCAGCGTGTCAGTGGAACGTCTCTGGCACGGAGCGCGGGACCGGAGCGTCCACAGCTGAAGAAGAATGGGTGCAGTGTCTGGCCACGATGCGGAACGTCCCTGGATCGCTCCACCCAATGTCAGCCTGATCCCGCGCAGACGCGATAAACACGTGCCGGGATGGGTGAGAGCAACGAGGCGCACCGAAGGTTCCACAGACCTGCCAGCTGTTCCATTCAACTCTATTCATCCACAGCTATTTCTCAAGGGCACCAGAGAGGACTGCCTTCGCCCTTGCACGATGTTAGCCAATGTGATCTTACTAGAGGAGCTGTCGGGTATGGGAGGGTCGAGAAATAAACGGGAGAAAGTGGGAGGAGCTAGATGGGGATGGAAGGGCGGGGAATGTATTGCGTGGGAGGGGCCAGAAAAACACTGACTCATTTAATGGGAACTTAGCAATTAAAAGGTAGGTTTTCTCAGTTGGTTTTCCAGGAGCCCTTTGGGTTTTTAAAAGTTTTTTCACATAATTTAATTTAAAAAACATATTGTTGTCACTATATATATATATATATATATATATATAATTTTTTTTTCTTTTAAAGAAGTACAAATTAAAAAACAAGAACAAGTTCAATTTAAAAAACTAACATGGGACAATTGTGAGGAGATCCAGATCAATGCTCAGTTAATCAAGCGTAATTCATTCATTAGATTTAAAAAAAAAAAAATTACTGTGGGGCCTCAGCACCAGCGTTGGGGAATGTTTAATTTAGATTCGTTCTGTTTGTGGATACGTCTTTGGGCAGGGTAGGAAATTCATTTAAAGATCCCATTTGTAATAAACATCTATTTTTGTCTGAAGCATTAATGGCGTTCATTCAGACTTCTGTGCATTTTTTGCCTCCTCATATTAAACACCTTGCGAGGACAATTTCCACCCTGAAAGAGACATGACGTCCCTTTTAAATTTGCGCTGAAAAACTCATCTGAGTTGCTGGAAGTACTGACGTCTTCACATCTTCACACTGAACTAAATAGCTATTTTTACCACCCTGCCATTTAACTAAAACCGACTTCTACAGCGGTTGAGTTCGCTCTCGCTGAAGTACTGTTCCGGCAGTAATTAAATTTGCATCTTCTGTGACGAAACATAATTTGGTCCTTTCAATATAGGCTCCTGGGGGAAATCAGTTTCATCTGCAGGATACATATGTTCTGCTATAATTAATTAGGCCACTTTGATTGAGGTCCTCTGCTGCGTCGCCGGCGTTCCCTTTTCTGCGGGAGGAACGCACTCTCCATTCCCCTCTGAGGCTCCCGTGTGTTCTTTGTAAATTGGATTCTGTAACGTTTCCCTTTTTCTGTCGATAATCTATGTTTCATTTTAATGAGCAATGCAACAAATTTTAATGTGATTTTTGATCTGATTAATGAGCTAAAATCTATCCGAAGACAGGACATTATGGTTGCGTCCTGCTAAGCTGTTTTGCAAAACAAAAAGTCTTGATCCACAGTTGCGGTCACCAGCGTGGTTTAAATAGTTAGCCGGAATAGCAATTGCACGCATGGCAAGTTAGTGTTGCCGGACATATTGAGTGGGGGAAACTTCAAGGGCTTAACGTCAGATTATGTTTGATCAATCAGCAGTGGTTGGTAAATTTTCTGTAAGAAACTCAACGCGGCTCCTGTTGTTCACATTTGAGAGGCTTTCGGTACATCCAGCTAAATCAGTTCATAATCGCTCTGTTCATTTCTACTGGGAAAACAATGGTGACCAAAGTGAAAGCTCTGCCTTCTCATTGACCCCCAAAGCAGGCATGTGTGTGAGATGCCAACATGCTGACCTCCCGAACTCACAACGGGATCAGGCGGGCAGCAACGGCTACACAAAAAAAACAACAAAAAAAAACATCTTCTGCTGAAAGCTTCCCGCACACTTCGAGCAGGTCTTCGCATTTCAACCACATTTCAATTTGGTAACCTTTTGTTCAAGCGGCCCAGATTGGGGGCTATTCCTGGAAGAGATTGCTTCCTGAATTGGAAATCGCTCCAGTGTCAAGGACTCCAGCTCCTCTTTACACTCATCTCCACCGCTGCCTGTGGGGAGCGCGCGGGGGGGGTGGGGGTCACGCTCGTTGACACGTCGCTCCCCAGCCTGGCCTTCAGAAATCGACTCATGCTGTAAAATACGCACTTAGACAGAAAAGGGGGAGTGGAGGGCTCTGGTTTGAGATCCAGCGTCATTAAATTAAAAGCGCTTGACCGGCGTTTATCCGATCACTGTTTCATGAACGTGCACAGGCAGTTGCGCCCCCTACTCATAAATGAAGACCAAGATCAAGCAAAGAAGGAAAAAAAATGCTTGCATCAGACGAATTACCATCATAGTGTCATTCCAATCGACACCCCGGAGTCTCACTTAATTCAGCATAATTTGACAGGTTTTACCTCTTAAAAAGAAAAAGATTTCTTCAAATCTCATTATCATTTTCACCACCTTTTATCAGCCCTTCAAATTCCTTTTCATGTTCTTTCTTCCATTATAAATATTTCAAAAAAATCTATAATAATACAACTTTTAAAGCAACAAAAAAAGCTGTATTTTTTAACAAATTTTAAGCGGGTTATGAAAGTGAAAACGGTGAAAGACAAAGCGTGGCTGGCATACGCCAACAACAGAGAACTAAAGGGTTTAGCGACGTTAACTAAAAAAAATCAAATAAAAATACATACATTTGCCATAAAATAATACAGTTAGGGCAGCCATATCGACTAGTGAAACCTAGCCAGCCGCTCGTCTCGTCTCATCTCATCTCATTTCAGATATTTTCGGATTGGCCTGAATGTCTGCCGGCACCATTTCATGCCCTTGAATTCGATGTTAACCAGATGGATCAGTCTTTAACCGACTGCAAGTATTTTGGCCAAGTTGTTAAAAATAGAATATGCATAAAGCATTGTGAGGGGTTGGACTGCAGTGTGAATGCAGATGGTTAACAAATGAATTGTTTAATATTGTCTTGAGCGCGCTTGTGATGGTGGGAGCTCAAGTTCAAATGCAGAACGCCCACGTCCTCCACAATTACACATTGTTGCAGCCGTCCTTAATCTAATATCACCCAGCAGTACCAGCCCATTTTTGTTGTTGTTAAGACCGAGGTGGTGGTCTTTACTGACTCTGTAAGCCCCTTTCTTCCAGGTCACTCTACAGAGTGTGCGTTTTACACATATAAAGAGTTTGGTGTTTGCTAAAGCTGTGTGAGGTTAAGTGTCCAGTTCAGCAGAAGCTACTAATCTAGAAAGCAATTCAAGGCCAGCTCCCATTCCACCTGAGCCATGCTTTTAGCGTAACAAGTGTACGCTAACTAAAAACCAGCTGTGCCTGTGGCTCACAGAAACTGGAGTGTGAGAGATTTAAGGGCAGAGTTTAAAAGGTGACCATGCTTATGGATAAACAAATGCTTTCAAGCATGCATAATGCTAAAATGTTGGTGTATTTTGACGCTTTATCCTTTAGCTTCCAATTGCAGGGGACAGTATTTATTTGGCAATCCGTTAATCTTGTGAATTGTCTGATCATACACACATCATTGGTGACACTGGAGGGACTTCATGTTGAGATTGTAAATATGTTAATATGACAGGGCGGCAATGACGTCTGGTCTAATGCGTCCTCCGCCACGTTACACGGTGTCAAGGATATCTCGTCAGATCCGAAATATAAACAGAATTTTATACACATCTCCAGCTTTGTTTACAAGCTATTTGTCATTGTGGAAGCAGCTGTCAGCCTAGCGACTCTCATACTGCACTGTTTTTTACTATGTCTTTGTTTCCGATTGGCTTCATCAGTGAGGGCAAATAAAGAGGCCAAGCAAAGCCACCGTCAGATGAGGTACGAACGCTTAAAACAGAGATACATGCGTGCCGCAACCTGGTGCAAGAACGTAATGTGGGGATCTGTGGGAGAGCTGCAGGAGGATTCAAAGTCTGGAGGATGATAAGCTGTGTGAGAGTGTGTGTGTATGTGTGTGTGTGTGTGTGTATGTGTGTGTGTGTGTGTGTGTGTGTGTGTGTGTGGGTGTGTGGGTGTGGGTGGGTTTGAGAGAGAGAGTGGGTGG
>JAOYSI010072961.1:0-10823 GCA_025775065.1 Hiodon alosoides | reverse complement strand
CCCCCCCCCCCCCCCCCCCCGCCCCCCCCCGTGGGGGGGGGGGGGGGGGGCCCCCAGGCGCTGCTTCCCACCTCCGTTACAATATTTAAAAGTTTAAACGATCATTATAAGGGCTATATGAAACTATGCATAACATATGAGGAAAGTACCGCTAGTAGTACCAGTACAGGTAGTTATCCAAAAAAGCACGACGTGACAAAAAATTTTCTTTTTGAATTGGGTCCAAAAAACGTACATTTAAAAATTACTTTTGTAAAAAAAAATCAGGAATGTGTAAATGTTGAAACTGACATTTCATGCTGACATTTAAGGCAATCTTTATACGGAACAATATGAATCAAAGGTATCATTTTCTGAATTGTATTCGATGTGTATACAACATTATATTTAATCACATACAGGAAAAGGCTAAAACCTTACTGTACAGTAAACTTACAATACTTAAGTGTACAATGCACGTGTCATCTCTGACATTAAAGGAACTACGTAAGTATGTTTGTCCTAATAAATTCTAATATTAGTTTAAATAAAACATTTATTTTTAAAGGCACTTCCCGCTCACAACAGGAACAGCCAATGTGAAGCTGGATGTCCCAGCAGCTTTGGAGGTTAAACAACATTTTTAAAATTGGCCATAATTATACCTGTAAAATGCCTTTGCACATGCATATTTAAGTATATACTGTACCATATAGGATTTTTGACAGTTGTTTAATTACCTTTACTTTATTTGGGGACCAAATGACCACTCAGATTCACAATCTCTTTTACCTCAGTGTTAAGGCAATTGGCTCCTATTTTGAGCACACATGAGCAAACTGGTGAGTAGAATTAACAATGCAATGATTTTGACAGTGTGTCCTTTGGAAACCTGTTAAATGTTTTCTAATAAATGTGACAAACATGGGATCAGTAGCACAGGCATACAGCAGGCTTCAGCGGGGATCTGAATTGACCCAGCAGTGGGATATCCAGAGGAGTGGGGGACAGTGAAACCAAACACCCGATTCCGCTAGGAAGTAGAATTACACAGTAGAACGCAGATGAAAGCACAGTAAAAAGGTAAAAGTAAAAATATTTTTTGTTGCTGGCTGGGATTTAGATGGGCCGCCAACATATTAATAATTATAATAATCTGAAGCTGGTTTAACATTCCCATGACTGAACAAAGTTCACTTGCTATTAATTATTACCTTCTCCTTATGCAAGACAATGGCCCAGTGTGTTCAGAAAGTTAAAGAAAGGCCGACCTGAAAGAAGGAACAAAGAGACACAGAACCTTTTCTGCTTTTTTAATAGCTTATGTTTTGCAGAGGAAAACATCTGGGCAAAGCACACTTCACTGAAAAACTCAAATCTCTATAGGCATCCTGCCCTCCTGTGAAAATCCAAAAATCAGCAGAAGAGTTCACTGCTAAAGAGAGACGGAATAAAACCCAATACGCACTCCCCGTCGGACGGCACTGTGGAGCGCATCTCTTCAATTGTACAGTTTCTAAGAATAAATTAAGACCGTAAAAGCAAAAGTAAAATCGAAATTAGTTGAAACCAAATGTACATAAAATATGTATAGAAATTATCATAAAAAGAAAAATGTGTACACAGTACAACAACTCATTACTAATTGCATTTCACAGTTAATCTGATTGACAGGGCCATCTTTAGGCAGTAAATTGGTCATTCTTTTTAAACGCAGTGCAGTTACAGGTGAAGCGTTGCTACATGCATTTGCGGTTAGACTTTTCTTTTGTCATATCAATAATAAATACAAAACTTATCTCCGAACTCATATGCAGCATTCGACAATATTTGATTAAGGTTCCATTCACATTACAGCGTTCTCTTGTGATTCCAAAGCTTGGGTGGTGACTCGCAGGTGACAATATAAGATGCTGGTTGTCATGGGAATCGCAGTCAATGACTTAATCTTTTAAAGCTTCCCTCAGATCCAATCAGGAGACTCCCTTGTTCTGGTTAAAGTGCAGACCTTCTCCGGGATTTCTATTTGTATGTGTTAGCTTGCTCATGACTCTTTCACGTCTACTGTTTGTGTGTATAGTAAGGAGATATCAGCAGATCAGTATTAGTCTTAGCTGGCTTCTCATGCCTGCACTGTAAAGGAACATACTGGCTCATAAAATGAAAGTTATCCCCCCTTTACAACTGAGGTAGGGATGGGGGGGCTAATTTACATAATGTGGATAGCATTATATATCATTTATTATATCTTTAAGAGTGTGCAGTCGTGAAACAGAAGGGGTACGGTCTGCCTCCTGCGATCCACATTACCATTTACTTTATCCAGTTCACGTTCCGCGCCGCGCTGGCTGCCAAGTTCCTCTGAAACGAGCCAAGGCACCGCAAATTCAAACTGCAGACTGAGACGGAAGTGGAGCCACAGAACGCGTCACAAAGCATTCCCCAATAAGTGTGCCATGAACCGTCCACGTGATCAAATCCTCATCAACATCTGATCTCAGTAATGTTATTTTGGAGGCGTATGACCACTCCTGACTGTGGCACTGCAGCGTTCAGCATCTTTCCGGGGACGGAAACTGGGAGGAACTCCCAGAGGGTGCCAGTTGTGAGATGGATGTGTTTAAAGAATCAGTGCAAGGGTAGCTGACACTCACAGGGCCGTGATGCGTTTGCAGTGGAAAACATGTTCATCTGGTGCCACTTTACAGACTAGGGTACAGATACACCAACTACAATAACATCATACACAAACTCTTACACATGTGCTGTACGTAACAGAGCGGAAGCCTGGACTAGACATTGGATTTTGCTATCTGGGGGAAAGTTGCGGAGTACTCTTTTAAGGCAGTTTATGTGTATTTTTTACATCCTGGGTGCCCAGCTATTGAACAAGAGCAAACCACATTGCCCTCACACTTTTTTCACCACTGTTGTTTTGCCTGATTCTGTAAAGAAATCTGCTTGTATTCAATACAAGACCAGTCTCCCTCTCAAACACATGCTGTACATACATAAATGAGGTTTTGAAGATACAGGGCTTGGGTAAGCCTACGGTCCCCTGTGCCTGCACTCCTCTCTTCTCAAACAGAAGCACACAATTTGGATGCAGAACACACTGCAGCATGTGGTCTATTTACCTCTCAGGAGAAACGCAGGAAAAAACAAGGGAAGAAAAGAACTCTGGTTTGGCTATGGATCGCTACACCGATACAAGAAACAGGAAGTTTCTTTGAGGGGGCCAAATTAATCAAATTGGCAGACCACAACGGACATTCCCAAAAGCCGAGGGGCTGAGTGGTATTCCTGTTTCGTCTGCAGGTCTGTCTCTCGCAGAGAATCCGAGAGCAGCCCCTCACTGTCTGCGAGGGGGTTCCACAATCTGACATGGGGTTGGCCAGGCTCACCGGCCAGTGCAGGCACAGGGGCACAGGGGCACAAACAGGTTGCTATGCGGGAAGGGGCGTGGCACTTCACTGAAGAAGCTACAATGGAGAACTGGTCTTGGAAACTGAAACCCAAGATACGCTTGTAAAAACACAGCACCTCTGAGATGCAATGATTTAGGGTGCATTTTACACATACACGGCTCTGCAAATAAAAATGAGGAATCCAGAAATGGAGTCCATGTGTACAGAAACACCGCACTGAAATGCAGAAAAAAAAGTGACTAACATTTCAGCTGAAACATTGTTGAAGTGAATAGCCATCCAATATCCCCTGTGAAAGATATTATTGGAACTATATACGGGAACACATAGATTGCATGAGTTCGGTCAGAACTGTCCCATCAAACTGCACGCTCAAACTGTGTCTTTGTTTATCATTAATTCACAGTTACTATATATATATATATAGTTTTGAAGAAAGTAATTTTTCTTTAAATGTAACTTGAAACTATTGTTTAAAGAAAATATCTTATGGTAATATTGAAAATCTGTGATAAACTCGCCACTGCTACTGCGCAATTTTTGCTTAATTTGCCTTACTAAATAATCATAATCCTGCCTACAGGTTTCACCAGAATCCATTTGGGCCGTTTAAACAGTAATCTTGGCTTTAGGGTAACAATACACTGGCCCACACAGATTTCAGCAAAGCCAATTCAGAGTCTTAGGTTGCTCAAGTAGGCCCGCTCGTCATGTGTGTGTGTGTGTGTGTGTGTGTGTGTGTGTGGGGGGGGCTTAACACTCTTCCCTTGCAGACTTGGTAACAGGCAATCAATACCTCCACCACACCCATCAGAAATGCTCAATACTGTGTCCCATTTTAAGATCAGATGCTTCTCTTTTTCGAGTATGTTTTTTTCTACCAGTGTATTACATCTAAAATAGCGCAAAATGCATGCAGATGCATTTGTGGTTTAATTTGTGCCATAATCGTTTGTGTGTTGTTTTGTGTGTGTGTGTGTGTGCGTGTGTGTGTGAATCAAGTAGACGTATATCAGTTCTACAGTATTACAGTACTTCTACCAAATCTAGCCTATAATGATTTTACCGGTGATATTGATTTTACATCCCGCCTGTTGGTAATGTGAGGAGGCTGGTTGGCAGGCTTATCAGGTCTCGACTTTCCCGTAAGTCCCTTCCGGGGGCCTGTAATGTTTGGGGAATGCCTTCAGCTGCAGTGCGTTAAAGGCATACTTGCGACATCCCACATTCTTCATGGTGTTCTCTCGTCGACAACCCTCGCTGGAGGAGGAGAAAAGCAAGCACGGGGAGCGGGATGGAAAAGTGAGATAACACAAAAGACAATGAGCAGCAAAACAACCCGGCAACTGTCAAATAAACATGGTGGCAAACCGGCATACCGTCAGAGCAAACATTCACATGAAAGGGGTGGCCAATGGGAATGGAGGGGGTTAGGGTGGGCGAGGGGGGTGGGAATAGACCAATAGCTTCATAGAGATACAACTTTTTTTTTTTTTTTTTTTTTTTTTAATGAAGCAGTCATGTAGGCAGACAATGCATAATAAATAGATTTAACAAATACAACTAATTATTCTCTTAACTCTTATAGAAAAACCTATTTTGGTGTGATTAGGGTAATATTAATAAACATGTAGATTAATATTTCCAGCATTAAGCATTGCATTTATTACAAATATAGGAATAAAGCTGGTCTTCAGGGAGACCACATTTTCAAAGCCCATAATATTACACACTTGCAAACAAGACAAAATTTAAATATGCCATAACATTTATGAGTACTATAAAACTGAGATTTCCAGCTTATCCGTTTCTCTGGAAGCGCACGGTGATGATTGGGCCAAAACGTCTGGTCCAAAGACCAGAGCTTACACACCTGGAGTTTGTCCCAACCAACAATAAAGTGACTACAGCCTAAATAACATTTCATATTCAAATCTAAAATATATATGCAAAATGAATTAAAGCATAAGTAACACATACATTTCTCTAAGCAATATGTGCGTAATAATATAAATCTATGATCGATGTGATTTTATTTTATTTATGATTGAAGATTAATATAGATTTTCTGGGGAAGCAGGGAACAGCCCATTGGGTCAGAGAAATGAAATTAACCCATATTGCACTTTGAGAGATTGATATTCTTTGAACTAGCATTTATATTTGGTCCCAGATAAGCATATGTGTTTAGACGCATATTTGCCAATTCTGACACAGCCCCATTCTGCAACCATGGCTGAATGTAAATATCTGGCGCTGTAACCGCAACAGATTCTAAAGAACACCCAGGTCAGGTTTAAGACTGGAAGGGGTTTGGCATGCTGAAACATTGGGTTGGGGTCCACTGTTAGGGTGAGGTTAAATACAGTTTTATAAATCATCAGTCGGAAGGCCAGTTGGACATGTTTTTAGTCAGATCAAGCACCGAACACCCATACCTCATCCAATACATTCATTTACTTAACCCCACTTCCAGTGTCTCTTCATTTAAAATAACTTTTATGTTACCTGAAAAATAGTGTCTTACTAAGGCTTGATTAGTCAAAGTTATAACTGGCTTCTTAAAGCCAGCCTCAAATTGGGATTTATTGTTCAAATTGTTCATTTCTATTCTGCTTTCTCTGGAGCTCAGGGTAGGGTTTTATCCAAAGGTAACAGAGAGGTAATCAAAACATACGTTATATACTTAGTAATATTTTAAAATAACAGAACACATTAATATTTCATCAGGCATATACCAAATACTGCCATAAACAAATACCAAATGTCTTTAAATATATGAATAATAATGTAAACAATATCACATGATAAAAAACGCATTCATAAGAAACCTCTAATCCAAGATGCCATAAATACTTTTCACCTGAATCTCCATAGCAACGACCCAAATACACACATCTTGCTCCTAGGGTAACGAGTCAACTCAGATAAGTTCATCCCGCTTTGAGGGATCTCCTACAGTCCTACTTACAACATAGGAGCGGGCCTTACGACTGACAAGCTAGATTCCGCTGGTTTTGAATCCAGCTCAAGTCATTAGCCAATTGGGAAGCACAAAGTCAGCACACAAACTAGTGAAATCAGCAGGTTTTCACACTCGGCTAGTCGTCTCTAAAGAACCTCTTCTGTCAGCTTCCCTGTCTTGAAGGCGACTAGGATTGGAGGAGCCTAGTCCTAACTCCACACCCGTCCAGTGAGTGGCGGCAGGATTTGTAGCAATGGGCAGAGATTCATTAGCACAGTAACACAGTTAGCACAGTTAGCACAGTAACACAGTCTGATACTGCCAGACAGTGGCTTCTGTCCTGACTTACTGGCCAATGTGTTCTTCTGTTCCAAAAGAGTGAAATGTACCCAGATCTTCAGCGCCGCAAACCTAAAGCTCTAACACAAGGAATATCCATTTTCTTTTGGCACTCCAGCGTTTTTGGCTAAGCAACGCATAGTACATCTACGAAACCAGAAGACCCATCATTATTGTAAATCCCCTGGGATATTAAACGATACTACTACATTAATAATGAAGCTGAACTTCAATCATAACTACTAATAACACCAAAGGGAAGATTTGTTTTAAAGGAACATCTGAGTTTTGTCGTGCACTGTATACATCTGTTCTGCTCTTTGGGTTACTGAACTCACAATTAAGACAGCCAGAAGGCCCAAACTCAGAAACAAAGGAACTGTTTGTTCGGGGCAGAACATTTACTTTGTTTTCATACATCATAATAGAGAACAAGAGTATCTTAATGCTGTGGGGAATTTATAGGTTTTGTGTCTAAGGCCCAGCTCCACTATAACCTGTGTGAGAGAAATTTTAATCTGTGGTAGAGTTAGGTAATAAAAATTGTATTTTTTATTCTGTGATGGGAAAAGTGTGAAAACTACGTGACCTTATAATGTGTGAGATTGGTGTGCAGCTGCGTAAGGAGTGGAAAAACAGAACTGAAGGTGATGGACATACCGCCAAAAATAGGATGGGGGGATTCGGATCTGACCATGAGAAGTCGCTAAACTGATAAGAAAGATCCGTTGGAGAGATAGGGGTGCTTCTTACACACACAGTCCATTGTTATCTCTTAGGGAAGTTTGAGTTGTGCTGAGGTTTGATCAAGTTCAGACCCACACTGTGAGGTGGAACAGAACTGAGCGTATTGTTTGAACTGTATATAAAGAGGAAGTTTTTGTCATTGTAACTAGTGAGTAAGACTACCTTCCCCATTTGCAAATGTAATAAACGCGAAAGGCTTGAACTCTACACACCCAGATTGTTTCAGTGGTTCTATTCTGGGAATAGACAGGGTCCAAACCCAGAGACGCTCATCTGTGGGGTCGTGGGGTCGTGGGGTCTCGAGGGGTATATGTCCCCGACACCTGACACAGAAATCTAAGAGTACTGTGATTTCCCGCTTGAGAAAGCATTTTCTCTGCCTTTATATACTCGGTATCACCTCCTTATTTTAATGATGACCTCGTCAGTAAACCTTTAACTGAATTCAAACCAAATCTATCCAAGAGCTTAAGCCATGACCAATTCTACACTGTTTATATTTACACACACACACGGTGGACATGTACAGAAAATGCTGTTATTAAACCATTTTGATTGCTTATCTTGTATATTCTACTTTCGAAATTGGCAATTTTAGTTTTTCCTCACAAAAATAAAGGAATACTAATAAAAGTCTCCTGGTTTTATTGAAAGCAAAGAGTTTCTCTTCCCTGCTGAAAAATGAGCAGGGAACCTGAATCACAATATGGCATAAACTAAAGTCAACTAAAACCCAAAGCCAGACTCCCTCTGCCCCAACTCAGACACACAGGGAAGACCGGAATAACCAAGCTAGGCTGCCACGGAGGCCTAAAAAACAAAATCACTCAGAAAATTGCGTTCTTTAATTTCCTCTGTAGTCACGGTGGGTCTATGACCAGGTACTGGGTAACTTTGTGATCTTCCATAAATAAATATTTTAAGCTTTAAAATCTTTAAATGGAACACTCGTAGTATCAGTAAAATCTGAGTACATACTATTTACAACAAAGTATGGTAAATATTTATACGTGTGTACATTTTTCCTATGTAGATTATAGATGTAGATTTAAAAATACAAATAAGGCATAATACTGACATTGACAGCCATTTAGACCTTTAGACCAGCACATGTCCTGTACCGTTCCTTTAAAACAACTAAGCAGAGACGGAAGTGCTTTTCACATTACCCAGCTAGAACAAATCAACACTAACTTCATGGCAGGCACGATGTCTGCCTACCTGCCTGACAGACACGCCCGGACACACCCTGACCACCCGGCTGGCCGACAGACAGAGGTCAGGACACACCCTGACCACCCGGCTGGCCAGACTGACGTACTGACAGTCCTCAGTTGCAGCGGAATTTGGCCAGCAGGTAGGCCATGCTCAGAAACAACCAAACGATGAGCAGGTTTGGGCTGAGTGCCAGTAAGGGGAGGGAGTAGAGAAGGTTTGGGTCTAGCCTGAAATCACGGATGGGCAACAGGCCACTCAGGTTCTTCTGGGTGACCCCTTCCCTGGTCCCAATGCTGTGGAGAGGGAGAAGGGGCGGGACATGGAGGAGGGGCGGGGCCAAAAAGGAGGGTTGGAACAGAAACATGCAAAAGGGAAGGAAGGCAGGGGCGGGAAAATGCAATAATAATAACAATGATAATGATAATTATAATAATGATGATGATGATGATGATGATGATGATGATGATGATGATGATTAAAAGCAATAAAGTGGAATTTAAAATATAAGATAATAAAATGGTTACCAAACAAATGGGACAGGAACCAGGGGCAAATAGTGGTTGAACAGTGAAAATGTCCAAATAAATAGAAAATAAAATGAATTAAGCGAAGATGAACCCCCAAAATGGAAATAAAACAAAGCATAACAAAATCAAACCAAAGTGAAAAGAAAACACAAAGAGAGAGAGAGAGAGAGGATAAAAAGAAGAGAAAATTAAGAGAAATTTTCTGTAGTCTTTGGAACTAAAAGAAAATATCGATACGAGGAAACAGCGATGATTCTTCATGTTTAACAGACAAAAGGGAGGGGGTAGGTTAAGGGAGGGGGGGTTCTGGGGCCATGCAGCGCAGTCATGCTTTGGCCAGCATGCAACAGGGGGCCAGCGTGGGCCGCCGCCGCCGCCGCCGCGGAAAAAACCATCCTCTCCACCGCAGTTTAACACAAGCTCTGACGCAACACTGAGTCGGAGAGAACGCCACTCGACAGAAACAGCCAGGGACGCGTTCAGAGAGAGTGCTATATCCTTCACACAAATAGCACTCGCTATTTGGGAGGATATTTAAAACGGCATTCTCTGTGGACGAGTTAGGGAGAGGCATAAAGGCAATGAATCACCTAAGGGTGTAGCACACAGGACAGGTGTAGCTAGAATGAAGGCAGGCGAGGAGCAAGTAAACGGGACCTGAACTTTCTTCACCTCTGTTCCCTCCTTCTCTGCAATACCTTCTACGCATGTACAGCTATCCCAAAGGGTTCGCTAAGGAGTAGTGCAAACCCAGCGATGAGTGATCGCACGCTATTACTGTCCTCTTGTCTTTTCCCTTCTCACTGGAAGCGATGTGTCAGCATACAGGAGGAAGAGGAGGTAAGGAATGGAGTACGAGATGAAGGGTGAGGCGCCACATCGCCAGAAATGGGACACATTCTCCGCAGCTTGGCCGGACAGATAAACGAGCAGGAGCAGAAATAAAGAAGGTATACAACAAGCGAGATAGGTACAAGTGCTAACTGCAGAGGGAGAGAGAGGAGGCGGGGCTTCAGAACCGGCTCAGATTTAGATACACAGGAAACCCGTAGAAAATTGGGCTTTTAAAATGGCAATCGATTTTCCAGCGGCAGTGTCAAAGAAACAAAAACAAAAACAGGTTCTCAAACCCGGATCTTCTGCAAAAGCCCTGTCTACTCCAAAGACATCGCCTTCAAGAGTTCCTCTGGCTCATTCTCGACCCCTCTCACCAGGGACTTCCTGCAATTCCTCTTGTCTGGAGAGCACATTCAGTCCCTGACAACCACAGACACCTTTACATAGTCCTACTCTTGCAACAGAAATACCCCTCCACTCTGTGCACATCCAATGCATGTGAGCGTAACGCCACTCTTTAAATGAGCAGCTTTAATAAGCAGCCATACTTTACCCTGTGATACCATGCAACACGTGGACTCTTACAGATCAACCAGTATTATTCTGTCTTTCCTCTTATAATACACATACAATAGATCTGCCCTACACACACACACACACACACACACACACACACACACACTCGCGCACACACACACACACACACACACACACACACACACACACACACACACACGCGCTCACACGCACACGCCCGAACACCCGGCACGGCTCTCTCGCTCG
>JAOYSI010072960.1:2000-16485 GCA_025775065.1 Hiodon alosoides | reverse complement strand
GTTAATGCCTAGACCTGGTTAAGTCACCCATTGTCTGGAGCGTGTAGGGCTGGTTAATGCCTAGACCTGGTTAAGTCCCCCATTGTCTGGAGCGTATAGTGCTGGTTAAAGGAGAAACACTCCCACAGGTGGAATGAGAGTCTAAAGACAAATCAATAGTTCTTCAGTGAATCATTCACTCCCTCTACCTTATTGAAAGTCAGAGTCAAAACAATGGTTACACAGCCAATAGCCATAATCATAGACCCCTATAGGAATTAAGTCTTTTAAGCAACCATCTGTAATCAATAAACATATTAACTCTTAAATAATTTAGCTGACCCAATTCTCCAAGTCTGCTTTCAGCATAGAGGTCCACCACGAGACTGTTCATGTACACAAGGCAATCAGAAAATACAGTACACCACAAGCATTTCAAATCTTAATTGTCCTGCCCAGATAAAGACTCCCTGAGTACAGGGGTCTGAAGGGGTCTGTGTGAATAAAGTCTCAAACTTAAGGTGTTTCCTTAACAAATTAAGGCCTCTTCAAATTAACACTCATTCATGATGCTAAAACCAACCCCCTGAACTGCCAGAAACCATTTAAGGACACAAAATAAATACATAATTCAACAAATCATTTATGCACTGTGCTTAAAGAAGTACTTCCTCCTCCTTTCAGACCACAGATTAAATGAACTCTCGGGACATATAACATAAAGAGGAGAATAAGCCAACCATTTAAAGACCATTTACAATTTCTATTTAACAGACATGTAATGTTATAATATGTACACGTATTTCATATTGTAGATAAAAACTCTTTATAGTGAAATGTTCCTTCATTTGACTGAGTAGAAGTATAGAAAACACACGTTTAAACTGACACAAATAAAATCGAACCAACAGTGTGACATGTAAACATTTCCGCAGAAATGTATCCACGTATTAAAAGTGGGATTCCTGCCTACCTGACATGTTCCTGTCATGTACTTTGAACACATTGCTTTTGTGAAATGCAGTTTCTCAGCTAACTCGGTTCACACTTGGCTTATAAGAATGAAAAATGCTTTATTTATTTTATTGCTTCAGAATGAATATCTTATATAAAAAGAGATCCGAGAATAAGGTCTGTGAAGAAATACTCTCCTGCCGGATATATTTTGGGGTCTCTAATGATCGCACGTGACACAAAATAAATGCACGTCATATGAGACAGCTTTTGCATCAGACGGAACAGCAATCTCAACGGCACTCTGTCTACATCCACCATACGATGCTCAGCTCATTCAGAACAACAGCAGAGGTCTTCTGCAAGTGGGATGTTTATAATGATGCTACTCAAACACACCAGCGTAAACCATGTTGGCATTGCATGGCACCATCAATAGGAACACAGTCATTTTGCATAGAAAAACATGTAAAATAAGTGACCAAAAATGTCCCAATGTCTTCAGGAACTTCAGATATTCCACAGTTCCAGCTGGTGAAACGCTGTATGTTCCCAGAGACAAGCCTTATTTAACAGAAGATGCCTTTTTCTCCCTAAAGATGGATAGGAGAAGTGCCCGCTTGAGACAGGGCGAGTAGCGGGGTTTCTGTAATGGGACACTGGAAGTGTCCTTGATTAATGGGGAGTGATAGTAAGCGGTTAGGGAACCTTCCTTCTCAAAGACCAATTGAAGTGCAGATACATCAGCGGACAGACACTTAGGTTGACTTTGGTGTTGGCAGTATTAATAACACTGTCAATAAAAGCATTTTCGCTGACATGAATGATAAAGACACACCAAAAATCTGTAATACGTCCATGACATATCAATGTAATATCAGTCCAAATCAATTGTATATGACGCAGTTCCAAAAGGGAGAAGGAAAAAACATTAAAAGCTATTTTAAATCAGGCTTTGATTTAACACTTCATTTTGTTGCACTATTGTAAAACTCTAATTAATATTCTCTTTGGAGAGTTTTCTTCCTTCTGGTCTGTATCCATTTCGGTAAAAGGTTTTACTTGGCTCGCGTTCCTAACCTCGAGACATTATGAGCTGAGACAAACAAGCCTTCTGATTTGAAACACGTGTGAGAAACATTTGTTTACCGGGTTGAAATGTCCAACAACGCTAGTTAGAAGTTAGAAAGGAATAGCTATCTGTCCGAAGATGGCCCTGCCCTTTCACTTTGGAAGTCCCTGAGAATATTCCGGATAAAAGTAGGTTTTCCACATGCTGAATAAAAATTCACTCAATGGCCTTGCATTTCTATATAATAAGATTTAATTAGCGTTAATTTGACTTTGGCTTTCAATGACTACATCAGAGAATACAATTAAATAAAATTACTGATACGGTTAACAATACAGCTGCAAAATACACCTGGATGCAAGTGTACCCAATTTTTTCCCTATCATTTAAGCTACCACATCGTCATTTATTTCACGGAAATAACAGATGTTTAGCCCATTACAGCAAGGTTATAAATATAGAGAGATAATCTCTAAACTTGTAATATTCCAGGGAATCACCAGCAGCATATCACTGAACGCTCCTTTACATCAGATACTGGTCAAATTTGACTATGGGATGAATTTCATGATTTAAAATGCCAACATTTGTCCATATAATGACATTTATTTTTACGATCTTGCATCCCGAGTGGAATGAAAAGGTGTTGTTAATTAAATTAATTCAAAGTGCAACACAAAATCACTGCATGTCAATAATAGGGGGAAATACAACAAACACAACTGTTTTGCAAATTACGAAAAACTATTTTATAATTAAGCAATTTTGGGGAGTTTTGTTTGTTTCCCCAGTTCCTTGATTAGATTTTTTTGGCAGGAAAGAATAGATATCCATGTTTGCCTAATTTCCAGGCCTGGCCGTCTTGCCTGTGGGAATACATCGCTCATTACGTGATGGTCAAAGGTAAGCGGACCATGGGACCAGGGTACGCCAACCATCTGGCCACAACATCCCAACAAACCAAAGCCCCGTGTAACTGAACACTTCTGTTCAATAACCTAAATGGAGCCCGCTATTTATACTGCCCCTTTTTCTCATTATCCTCGACCTGCCGTTAAACTGACAGACCAAAATAAACTTCCACAATGTGTCTGTTTCTTTACTTCTGATTCCAGCATAGAACACCTTTAGAGAAGACCTTTAGAGTAAGACTTTAGAGAAGACCTTTAGAGTAAGACTTTAGAGTAAGACTTTAGAGTAAGACTTTAGAGAAGACCTTTAGAGAAGACCTTTTGAGTAAGACTTTAGAGAAGACCTTTAGAGTAAGACTTTAGAGTAAGACTTTAGAGAAGACCTTCAGAGTAAGACTTTAGAGTAAGCCTTTAGAGTAAGACTTTAGAGTAAGACTTTAGAGAAGACCTTTAGAGTAAGACTTTAGAGTAAGCCTTTAGAGTAAGACTTTAGTCTAAGACTTTAGAGAAGACCTTTAGAGTAAGATTTTAGAGTAAGATTTAGAGTAAGATTTTAGAGTAAGATTTTAGACATGAATAATATTGAAACCTGGTGAATAAAACAGCCTGTTCCTCATAAAGGTAATGCCATTCAAAATAACAATAAATAATAATAAATAAATAATAAAATGGGAAAATTTGATTTCATGACTTCCATTAATGGTGTTAGTTCTAAGCTCTTTCAGAGTAAGTGAGTCCCAGTAAAATTATAGACGTTAACTGGTCAACTCAAACAATGGTCTCCTGACCGAGAATTTCAGCAGTATGTAACACATCACAAAAATAGTTTGTCATCATCTCAAGCCGACAAATTGGATACAAAAGCACAGTGGATATGACAATATCAATAATATATATTTATAATTATATATCATTTTTTATTATTATTACAAACATTTAACCGGAAGCTAATACAATTTCCATCAAGTTAAGACGGATGCTCTATCTTAACTAGGTTGATCTATGGTTCATATATATATATGAGCTATATGAACCATAGATCAACCTAGTTAATGTATTTTGTAACAAGGGAATATTATGTATACCAGATGTTTACTTTTTCGTTTAAGCCGTTTTTAAAGCCTTTATTTTGTCAGACTACAAGCACTCACCCTAATGTTAGCAGTCAGGGCCAAATTCTACACTGGGTTGGTACGTCGGTGTTTCCAAAGCACGCAACAATAACTGGCTGCGTTTGGTGTAAATTAACTAAAAGTTCACTTTCCTCACTCCAAATTACCCAGAATGCATTAATGACACGCAATAAAAGAAAAGTGCTCCAAGCAGCGAGCGAAGTCGTTAATTATTCTTCCAGACTTGTTCTGCGTTCTGCAGAGAGTAGTTCAAGCTACAAACAACCACAGAGAGGGTCTTATTTGGCCTAAAACGATCCTGCTTTCCACCGAAAACAACAGCAACAGTAGTAATGGCCGCAACAGAAAGGCGTCCGTACGGCTTTCTTTAAAGTAACATTGGCACACTTCTGCTTGTTCCTGCTGCAGCTCCAGATATCTAGGGCAGAAGAAAACCAGGCAGCTAGCTTACGAGAGAGGAACCCTTTAAGCTATAACCATAACAGCCCAACACAACTCCAGCAGCTGGTGATCTAAAGTGCACAAGAAAGGAGTGAGAATGAATTATCTACAGATGGGGTCTACATGAGCTGATTCCTGACAATCAGCCAACGCGTATTGTGAAGCCAAAACACACACACAAAAACCGGGAAAACTTAATCTTACTGATACCAGAGATCAGACTTTACAATAAAAACTAAACAAAACACGAGACAATCTCAAAACCACTATGATTTTTTTTTTAAGATCTGTCGGATGAATGCTATCCCATTTTAAATCTTCTGGTCTTGGCAATCATTAAAAAAAATCTAAGTAAAATAGATTCAAGGACTCTGGTTCTCCCTGTAGACGCTGAACCATTATCATGCTGAAATGTCTTTGACTGTCTGAGCAAAGAAATCCACATATGTTATTTTCTTATTTTTTATTTTTTCATAGAAAAATAAAACATAGTACAAATGTACTCCATTCCCCCCCCCCCCCAATAGATCAAGCAGAGTGAAATATCAGCAAAGTGAAAAACCGTAGAAAGGGACTGGCCTTACATTCAGCCACACCATACATCTCCACGTCGAGAAAGAGAAGGAATTTCTCTTCAGGGGCGGAGGTCAAAATTTAGGGTTAGCACTCAACAGTCGCACTAAGAAGCCCTGATAAGAACTAAAAGCTGTGTTTGTCCAGTTCTAGCCTTTGGGCAAACAGATACTGTAAGGTTTAGAGTGTGGGCTAAAGGTCGCTGGGTTGACAGGACCGTAGTTTGACCATTCAGGTGGGTTTAAGGTAAGGTCAGTGGGTAATTAATCACCCCTAATGGCGGGTTTTTTTATTGGTCCACAAAAGAAAAGCTGAAACAAAAAACAGGTTCTTCCATCTTTCAACATGAATCAATCTGAGAAACCTCAATGAAATCTCCACGAAGGGTTAAAGGGTTAGTTCTTCACTCACCAATTACTAAAAGGTTCGAATTAAAAAGTCGTTTAAACTCAGATGGCTTACCATGCACACATAGGTCAGTGTCGATTTTACATCAAGCTAAGTGATCTTCAGTTCTGCATTTAGTTGAAGGGGATTGTTTGCAAGAATTAACGGCAGAGAAACTTCTGCGTGTTCCACATATCATAGTACTGGTCTGGATACTGATGTATTTTACAAGGTATCTCATCGTAGAAGCAACTATAAAAAGTGTGTATTGGCTTGTGTGGCATATCTAATCGTTTCACCTCCTGCCCATGCTGCTTATTTTGTTTATCATAATATGATGCAATTAACTTTGACAGTCAGTCAAAACCCATGATTAGTTTCTTACATGTGTTTCTTACATGCCAGGGAAACCAAAGCTATTATTTATGTTCCGCTGACTGAAAATATGAATGTAGACCAGAAGTATGCAGTGCATTTGATCCCATCGCACTGAGCTGAACTGATACAGAAAATGGCACAAAGTTGTAAAGAACAGTTAAAAAGCGGGAGGGGGTGATCACATATAAAACCACAAGAACGTTTGGTCTGTAGTAAATAGGAGTGTCTCACTAGACAAGGGTGTTGAGGCAGGGAATGACCAAATCGACTTCTGTAAAGTTACTGTCGTCTGTCACAGATCGCATTCACTCTTTGTTTTCGGTCACAACTTCCCGCTCTTGACAACCAATTATTCACTTAACATTCCACAGACCCATGTGCACTGGTCTAATCACCTCCGTTCCCATTGGCCTGGCAACTCCCCACCTGGTTTTCTGTTTGCCATATAAACCCTGCACTCGCTTTGTATTGTGTTTTGTTATGGTCTGGGTTTATAGTTTGTTTAAGACGTTAGTTAGTTAGTTAGTTAGTTAGTTGAAGCTGCGCTTGGGTTAGTTTTTTTCTTTGGTGCTTTGCATCATGTGACATTGTCACCTCGGCAGGACGGCGATAAAACAAAGAATCCGAGAACCATGCGGAATAGGCAATGGAAATGGAAAAATGGGGGTGGCCCAATCACAGAGGAAACAAAGGAAGCAAAGACTAGCAAACCCCTCTCAGTACTCTCAGACCAACCATAACGCAGAGGGATCGCAACTAACCAGAACATCATTTAAGCCTTAGTGAAACAATATCGCTGGCAGATTTCAGGTGCCGGGACTTTCTGTAGTACAGAAAGAGAATGCTAGATTACGATCCTCTGGATGACAACACCCCTGTTCTACAACTCCGTGGATGTCAGGGGAAAAAAAAAAGGGTTGAAAATATCCAGTCCCAGTCAAAGCATCGGTGCAACTTCTGCAAGACAGTCACAGGCTGGAAAATCTGTTTTATGTTGGGCAAACAAAGGCCCTTATTGTATTTTGAGAATGTCTTACATGTCGGTGCAGAACAGAACAAGTTCCCTAGCAGGAAAATAAAGTTTCTTGAATATTTTTAATTTAATGTATCTAATACTAATGCCAAAATAGTATCATGCACAGTCTAAAACTTACTTTATTTATTTTTATACAATTTCCAACTTGCATTCAGAAAAATCTAATTCAATGTTATTTTTTAAAGTCACAAATCACAAAACATCACATCTTTTTGACAGAAGTTCTTCCTTCCTTCCTTCCTTTATGTGATCAAATAAAGTAATAAAAGCCGTTTTGTGGCACGTCTGTTATCCGAGTAGCAGGTAAGCCATACTCATAACATTCAATAAATATCGTACCATTTAAGTTTACTTGACATTTAATTTGGCAAAAATTTGTTCCTGATTTTTGTTTGTATTGACTCATCACATCACATTTCATTCCATGCCTTCTTGTTTTACTGTTTATTTTCTTAATGAGGAATACCAAAGTAATAACGCATGCAGTTTAAGTATCAGGAAATGCTTTTGATTAGAAATACGCAGAGTTCAAAAGTATCAGAAGACGGAAGAAAGAGCGTCATATCACTAAAATTGTAAATATAATAACCACATAAGCCACAGGCAAAAAGATCTTAGCGTTAGTGATCTCACACTTCACACTTTCTTAGTTGCTAAGAAATAAGTTGAGTTACATCAGCTTTGTAGATCCTTCACACTAAATGTTATAACAGAATTTATTCTGCACGCTTCCATCAAAGTGAAGGACTTTTTGTTAAAGTTAAGTTGAGGATTTAGAGTCCACAGATGGAGTCCTCGTGCCACGGCTGCATCTGATGCACCCTAGGCCCGGGGATGTCCACAAATATCAAGGAATTCTGGCTGCTAACAAGACCCTACGCAAATTAGCAAAAGACTAAACTATGCAGGCGCCCTTAATATCCAGCAATTATATAGCGACAATATTAAAACAATTTAGAACAGTTATTTAATTCACCTAAAAATAAATAATAACATTCAATTATGTAGCAATCTGGCGATAAACCTATTAACCTTGTAAGGAAGCCAGAGCAGTTCTGTAATTAGATCGCAGCACATTGGCCATACCAGAACATATAATTGAACTAAAATGCTAAATTAGATAATGGTGCAATTTCAAATGGGGGCAATTAGGGTGTGTACAAGACCCCACTTTATTCACAGACCTCTGAAAACTGCCGATTGTACGTCTGGCCAGTATTTCATCTCAACTGTTAGATGAGGCTAAAAAAATCGCTATCCTTAATTTCTTTGTGCTGTTGTTTCTATGGAACGGCCTGCAAAACAGCAAACATTAAAAAGTCATCCTTTGATTTTCCAGCTCTTTCAACAACAATTGTCCATACTAACTGTCCTTACTGCCATAGCAGTTTGGTATCCCTAGGTGTTTTAGGTTATAGGTGCAGACAGATTCCACAGGGAGACGGTGTTAACAGGAGCCGGTGGACATGCGTATAAATATAAAAAAAACTCTGGACATTAAATGAGCAGAGAAGAGCAGAGAGAAACGGCAGTTCAGAGTGCACAGAAACGCAAGCCCACTCGTCTGACTCACAGTTAAACCCGCATTGCTTATAAAGACCCAAACGTGTGTATAACGAGTGCCGGAAGGTATTACAGCAACAACCATACATTTAGCTAACTGGAAAAAAGAAACAGCCGTCAGACGCTAATTAACTTAATTAGGCCGTGAAGTAGAAACACAAAATGTTTCCAATCTTATTTAGTGACGATCGTACAGGTTTGGAAAAAATATGCCCCAGAAAGGCAGAAATACTTTCAGAACCCATTGGTTTTAATGGTCATTCTTTCCTCTTGGACGGTAGGTGACGGATATGTAAACAGAAAGTTCAGATTTCTGGTTTGCACTTGGTAGTCATATCACGCAGAGCAGAAATATGCTGACATCTCTCTTCCCACGGGAAACCTTCAAGCCCGCAACTGCGAATATGTAGAATTATGTCTTTGATGTCTATGTCTAACCTAAGGTTTAATTTCATTTTCACAGGACTGAGATCCTGTGAGGGCACTTGCAACCTTTAATTTGCTTCTTCCTAATTTACAGAGGCAGCCCTGTGTTGCTGCCATTTTCTTTTATCTAAACTGAACAAATGTAAGCCTTTTGGTTACAGTGTTTATAGAAGTGATAAATCTAATATTGACCGTAGCGCTCGCTCGTTTTGTCTACTACCACTGAATTTGTAATGCATCCCTTTGGGTCTGTGAAGCAGAGAGCTGCGTTCCTTCAACTGTATCTTCAGACTTCAGGCGCCTGCCAGTGATAACAAAGCACTGCATTTCCATAGGAAAATAAATTGTCAGTGCTTCAGCACTGACGGAATGACTGTCCTCTTTCCCCTTCCCCTTCATCCTGATTAATGCACAGCTTGTATTTAGGCGCATTATGAGACGGCCAGTGTGTTCATGCGGCGAAACCAGACTCAAATACAAGGGATGAAACCGTGCTTTGTAATGGGAGTACTGAGCTCTTCCGCTGATGGTTTACGTCTTACGGGATGGGCCGTGCAGGACACCCAACCTTCTGCATTCTTCACAGCACAGGGCATTGTTGTAGGGAAACCCAGAATCCTCACGCCGCTTCTCCACGCCACTTTGAGATGTTTAGAGGGGCAGGTTAAGAAAACAAAAATGGAATGAGTGATGATAACGCTGCTAAGGGCAGAAGCTCACTCGGCTGATAGAGTCTAATCTGACACACAGTCCACACAGGCTGGGGAAGGTTTGCCGAACGCAGGGGAGCATTTCAGTACCGTTAGGGAGTTGTTATAAAGTATGGCTGTAGATACAGACACGTATCTGAGAGGTGAAGTCTTTCTGATTTCCCTCATAAAGAAATTTGAATTATGAATGAAGGAGCACGAGGCATGGCCTGGATTTTCTTCAGTTTTGAGCTAATTTGGGTCTTGAAACATCTAAGGTCTGCAATTAGTTTCAGTCTGACAGCTAATGTCCTGAAGTATCCGGCCCGGAGGGGGGTTGTGGCTGAGTTGGAAAACCAGCCTCCGAGCGGGAGAATGCAAACACTGTGAACAAAAGTGGAGGTGGGGACGCAGAGACGGACAAAGGGGTCTCCCCATGAGAAAGACATGCTATTGGCCAGGTTTGAATAGTTCTGCAGAGTCAGTCTAACTGGCTTGGTAAAACGCAAGCAACATCAAAACCAAACAAAACAGCTCTTCACTTCTATGGCGGAGAGGTTTGTAAAAATGAAAATAAAGAGGACTCAACTTTTAAATTAAGTTTGGTTTCTTTATTAGTATCTCAGTGTATTTCAAGACTAACCAGTGATCAATTGGAATTAACTCAAGTTTTTAATTTAAAATAAAAGGTTTTTGTCTTAAACCTTATTCTTACCAATTATTTGACTTGATTATCCAGCTTATCTTTCTTTGGCTGATTTAGATAAAGTCTGGTACCTTTGCCAAAGCTAAAACACCATGGTGTTTTTACAATTTTACTGATAATAAATCAAATTCATATATGCATAAATAAAAATAAAAAAATTATAATAATAAATAAATAATTGCCGTACTATTTTCAAACTAGCATCATGTCTGCCTCCTAAACACAGCTCAAAACCTCTGTCAAATCATGAACTCATTTGTCAAACCCAAGCGAGAACAGAGCATCACATACTGGTACTGTGTATCATCTGAACTGAATCTCAGATGGGTTTTTCAATTGGGTCTTCTACAGGTGCTCAGTGACGGAAGGCAAATTGTAGGTAATTTTTGTCCCGTCATGTCAAAATTAGATGAAATAAAACTGTACATTTTTATGTTCATTTTCACTCCTTTCTACTTGTTCATCTCTCCAACTAAACCTCGATGTAACCATGATCTGATTCTTTCGTACCACAGAAGCTGTAAGAATTCACTCCCAGTTAGTAGTGATGATGAAAGCATGTATAAAACTGGTGGTTTATAATGAACAATTCAGCATTTTAGCATTTTTAACATCCCGTGCTGAATATAAGAACTCCTCAGAATAATCACACAACCAGTACCTGAAAACCATGTCATAAGCAAAAAAGTTTTTCAAATACAACTACAAATCTATTTTCAGATAGGGAAAGTCAGCAGACTGGTTCTTGAACCCGGGTCAACACCCTATTTTTCCCAGAATCACCACGTCCTTTGTACTTCTGAATACACAATGGACAAATAATGCATTCACCTTGCAAATGGATACTGGAAAAAAAAAAGTCCTCCTTATATTTGTCCGTCACCGTAATCATGGTAGCCCCGTAGCTGTCAATGTCCAGAACCGCTAACTTGTGGCTTCTCAAACTAACAGAAGGCGTTAGAAGGCTCTTTTGTGTTATATTCAGGTCATTTAACCTTCTATTTTAAATCTATTTATTGTTTGGATGTCTTTAGGAGTTCTGAATTGCATCAAATTCATTATTCAAAAAACATATTTTAATGTCCTGCGCCACACAATAAAATACCTTAGTTGGCTTCTGGACTAGGCACAGCTCTCTTCAGCCTAGCGCTTAGCGTCCGCCGCTACGCCCTACACAAAAGTGCATTTTCCAATAGCTGTGCCATATTTTACATTGCTTAAGACAAGTAAAGATTTTAAGAGTAACTATGTAGTTTAGACAAGTGGCCTGTAACAGCTGCTGAGAAAACAAAAATGTCTCGGGCGGACGAAGACCAAAAATATTGTTGATGTAATTGATTTATTTATTCTTCTCTGTTGAAGTCTAAGCTCCAGCCTGCCCTGTGGGACGGAGGATTTCACATCTTTGTGCTATGGAAGACAACAGCTTGAATGACGGGGTCAAACCAGACCCCAACTTTTTACCCCTTCAAAGGGTAGTCCTTGGCCACATGATCTTTGACCCCAATGCCATTAACCCACTATGAAACAATCAAATGGGGTCCTCTGCACCGCTGAGATAGCCTAAATGTATTCAGGCTTCATTTTCCTATGTGTCTTTCCCATATCAAATCTTTAAGGAAATATTATGCTAATATTATGCAGGGTTTTCCTGTAATGGCAGATGGTGTGTTCTATTGCACTCTGAGAACATTGTTAATTCTCTTCTTAATTCATTTATGGATGACAGCGAATGTAACAAGGTCTTGATAATTGAACCACAAAAAGTAGCAACCGTCTAGATGTTAAAACATAAGTTTAAAAACAAACAAAATGTCAATTTCTGTGTAAGTTAGGTTATTGGGAATAAAATAACATCTGTTTACCACTTCACCCAGGTTCCGGAGCCAGTCTCCTGTTAATGACATTTTTTCTATCCGAAAATAGATTTATACTTTCACATTTCTATTGGCTTACGACATGGTTTTCAGGAACTAGTTGTCATTAATCTTTGGAGTTCCTGTTCATCAGTCACAATACTGACACCAGGAGAAGAACAATGGAATATTGTCTAAAATGCTGAATTGTTAAAAATAAGCCCTCAGGTTTACTGAAAAGTAAATAAATGCGTTCATGATCACTACACATTTCTACATTTTTAATTAATGGGAAATGTGGCTGGCGTGTTTTTAAAAAGAACAGAATTCTACTTTATTATTAAAATCTCAAATCTTGAGGATAGTCAAATTCCCACTACCTTCAGTATCCAGTCACTATATAAGATATTGTTATTCGAATAAATGCATAACGTGCTCTTTCGAATCTTGTCTTCTGCGAGAACTGATGACAATTTAGACCAACAGCAAATCGTATAGATACGTCTGGAGCAGTCTGAAAGGTTTAAAAACCGAATTGATTGACCATTGCCAGTTCTTCCATTTTCAACAATCCCCTTAAACATCTTTAATGTGAGTGGACTATGGTGCTCACAGGACTTAAGGGGGGATTTTTATCATTAACTTGGCAACATGGAATAGTTCACAGATTGATACCTAACCTTCTGTAAAGGCCCTGGAAGCCATTTGGCCTCAACCCCTGTGCTCTTTGCCCTCGAGAGGGACAGACGGAGCACAAACTGCGGCTTTCGTATGAGGCACCTGGGAGCTCCAATTTCACTCGGGCAATGAAAGGGGCTACTGTAAACAATGCTGGCCTTTTTGACCTTGCTTTAATCAGTGACAAGACCCCTGCATCCATGCCAAGGTAACAGACCTCACCTGTCACAATGAAGGCTCTCATTGGTCTCGAGACCGCAACCTCCTAGCGTCACATCCAGTAAGACCATGTCGACAAACGCACGCCTGTTTAAAATCTGTGTTTTTTTTACGAGTATAGTCCTGTTTTATATGGTTTTGTTTATTTGAACCATTCATATCATTACGATAACCAAACGCTAACAAGGTTTACGACTACATTTCCCTACAGTTTGTGCTTGTAGGCAGCCACACAATTTACACAAATCTTTTTTGGGGGGGATGTGAAGGAATCTGAGCTTCATTTCATAAATGTCTCATGGATTTGTTTGTAACAAATGTCCAATTAGCAATTCCAGGGGCTAACTAAGGCAGAGCAATACGAACTTTAACCAGCTTTAAAACGGGTGCACCCACTCCTTTCGTCGCTTTTTGGAAGGTGTAAATTCATGCTTTACATTAGTGTAACACCTCGTGAATGCTTGACAATAGGCTGATGACGGTAGGGTTAAAACTTGCATTTAATCCATTTTGATTTCACATTGGCCTTTCGTGGTGAATTACTGTTTTACAAATCTGATCTTTAAAAAGCAGAGCAGCAGGGCCTTTACCCTGCCTAGACTGGGAAATAAACACATGGTTTCTAGGTTACAAAACCGGCAACTTCACTTTCAGATAGGAGGGCCAGGGTCAGAAGCTAAAGGAAACATTTCCCCACTCTAAAGCATGTGTGGGCATGCAGGACGTCGGCCACAGAACCGTGATAAGCACACAAACACCTTTTATGGATTTAGGGATCTGGTCCCCCTCCTGGAGCCATGCTGAAACAGTCAGAACAAAAAAATCTATCCCAACAACGGTATTTCTTTGCTTTAGTTGAAAGGTGTTTAATAACCTAGTATAGTTTGCATTGCTTCTGTGACCTAACGATGCACCTTTTAAAATTAATTATATAGGCATTAAAGGGTATATAGGAATCTACATGACTAACTTGAGAAATACCATTGTTATGCCGTCTTAGCCCTTGGGTGACTATAAATTTGTCAGAAAAAAACAAAGTTCGGGAGGACAACACACAAATTAAAATTAAATGAAAACTGGAACTGATCAAGGTTTAAAATATTCAAAACTAGAGACACTTTTGCGATGAAGGCTTTCTGTTATTTCACATGCTATCCATTCACTAGCACGGAGGCAGGTCTACACGGCCGGGCCCAAAATGATTTGTTAATCATTTATCAAGGAAATAACCTCCCCTGACGTATGTTTCAAAAGTACTGCTCTGCCAATGACACTTATATATAAATATTCATGTAATGTATTTTGCTCTTTAGCCAGCAATGCATGCCTCTGGCAGACAAGAAAACCAAAATAGTGCGGTCTTTGAGCTGTGCACTGTGGTCTTACCTGCGTCTGCACATGGTGTAAGTCACTGCACATGGTGTAAGTCACTGCACATGGTGTAAGTCACTGCACAGTGTCACTGCACATGGTGTAAGTCACTG